>VZTL01078729.1:1325-26831 GCA_013400535.1 Scopus umbretta
CACAAAAACCCCAAAAACCAAAACACAAGAAATACAAATTTACAGTCAGCCTTTTGAGAGGCTAACTATTCCCTACACACACATACACATGCTAGTAAAACAGCCCTTTAAAGTTGTTGGTGTTGTCAGTTACAAGAGCAACATTTAACATTTAATGGTTGTTTTTGGTCAGAGCTGTTACTTTTCATTGTTTGCTAGATTTGTTCCTTAAATTTGCTTGGCTGTGTGCCATGTACTTCCTCTAGTTTTTCTTTATATTGTGCTTGGGGTTGAAGGATTCTTTTTTTCAGTTTTTTTCCCCTTTGAAGACATGTTATGAAATTATTTTCATTTTTCTTGCCCAGTGCATTGTCTTGTCATGTCTGATATTTATCTAGAGGTCACAGACGTCCCCTTACAAGCCCTCTAAAAGTGCCAACTTGTTCTCAGTCTCCTCCTAGTGTAAAGTCACCAGTTGTAGCAGTCACAAGGATCCCTAAGAAAGTTGTTGAGTTAATTAGATTGGGCAGAAGACTTCAGAAAAAATGGTACCTGGTCTGCCAATGCTGTAGCTCTTATAGAGTTCTAGGGAAAAAGCAGAGTAAACAGATACAAAGATGACGGCTCAAATAGGTTTTTTTGCCTCTACTTATTTTCCATTATAACAGGCTGGATTAGCTGTTCAATTAAAATAAATGCAAAGCAAAGAAATCTTGCTGTGCCTCTTGACCTTTTTTATAAACTGGTACTCATTCCCGTGAATTGACCCATTATGTGCCAGGTCTGTTTTAACCAAAACTTCAGGCACTGAGAGGTTTTTCACAGCGACCCTCTGCAGTTCAGAAATTGTGACCAGTCATTGAAGTCACATGGTTCTGTTGTCCCCAAGGTCCTCATTGCTGATGTGGGTGACTGAAATCTTTATGGCAAGATTTTAAGGCAGGGCAAAATGATCTAGTTGTTAGGGTTCATTTCCAGCTGAGAACATGCACAACATGCTTCCGCGGAGGCCCCCAGCACATTGCAGTGGGCACCCAGCAAATTGACCCTGACACCACAAACTTTACCTTCCCATATATTGAGTCTCTTTCTTCTACCTAGCCAGGTATTTTCTCAGCTAAACAATAGTGATCTATAAGTTTTTTAGTTCAATTTCCACTCCTATTACATGTTTCCTGGCATTGTTTATAGTGCTTCTAATTAATTACTTGTAATTGCCTGTGTTTTCCCCCTTTTCTGTGCCTTTGTTTCTTGTTTCTCTCCCAGCCTTGGTAACAAGATGTTGCATCTCTTGAGGCTACAAGGGTAAAAGCCTATTAATAAATAATTAAGTGGTGAGGCTCCGGCAGTGTGGAGTCACATCTTGCCATCACATGGCTGTAGTCTCCATGGCGACTCACCAGTGTGGACTGAAATGATCTCTTTGGGAGGAGGCGAGAAGAGGTTATACAGGGCAAAAATGTGTGAAGTTAAATTATATTTTAAAAAATTAAAGGTGCTGTTACACTGGCTAGTTCCCTAAATAGTCTGGAAAGATGGAAAACTCCTAGGAGCCCCGTTCCACCAGCATCCCTCGGTTCTGTCTGCCACTGCCCCGTGTTTTTAGGTCCAGAGCCTCCAGCACTAAGGTTTTTCCACCCTGTAGACTTCCTCTGCCAAGCAGCATTTTCCCTGTACCCAGTGCCCTTCTGACGTTCCCAATCTGCAGCAATCCTGCCGCAGAACTGTGCAGCCTCAGTCCCAGCGATGACAGTGACTGATCTCCAAGAACAGTGAGCATTGAATAGTTTGCCATGTGTCACGAAATTAAATGTTAACGCCTGGAATCCAGAGGTTCCCACTTCTCTGCTCCTCTGTGTTCTCATTCACTACTACCATAATGTCGCCTTTCCCCCAGAGTCACCCTGCAACCTATGTTTGCGCAAAATTCGCACCTGCTCCTCATTAGAGTCAGATTTTGAGAAGCTTTTGCTGTGCTTTTCTCCTTTCCTGGCAATACTTGGAGGCAGTTTCATGTGCTGGCACATGAAGTAGCCCTTCTATTTTTTCCCATCGTATAATCCACCACTAAGTATAGCAAAGACATTTCTTGCCCATTCAAAGCAGTAGTTTTCATATGAAAAGCAGTTAGCTCAGCAGTTCCAGCATCTGTAAAAGTATGTCCTTGTGCGGCAGTGTGATCTGAAACCCCTTTAGCCTGTTATCAGCTTTCCATCTGCGTTAGCAGCTATGCTATTCACAAGCATCCTGATCGATGTATTTCAGCCAATATAATTTTCCCAAACCCCCACCTCTCCAATAATGTTTCATGGGAACACAAGAAATTTTAAGCTCCCTGTAATGCCAAGGATGTAAATCACACTAATTGTCTCCCAGATTTCAGAAACATCCTGGGCTTTCATTTCCTCTGCAAACTTCTGGAGCATTTACATTAACTTTTGGCAGGTAAATGGTAGGGGGCCCAAACAATCCATCACATAAAACTGCATTGAAAACACATCAAGTTAGGAGTCATCACAGGTACATAGGTCTCTGCTCTGAGGGAATGAAGGTTTTGATATCATGGAAGGCACCCTTCTCGCAGGAGGACATGATATGTAAGCCCAGGAAACTTGCTCTTTCCAAACCACTGCCAGGGACCATCATTTGCTGGCTCCTCAGTGTCCACAGCCCCACGTGGAAGCAATGCCCAGTGGCAAGACTATCAGCTTCATGTTACTTTTTGTTTTCTTTAAGCTTCTGGGATTGGATCAGCTTGACAAAGGGTGGTTCTGGCCTTGTGGAGCTGAAATCTGCTGCAAATTGTATCTTCATTAAGCATACAGCCCCAAGTTCAGCCTGGGAATGGTTCCATTCCTTTTAGTTACCACCAAGTTTCTGGGAAAGAGCGTGAAATAGAAAAAGCCCTCCCATCCCTCTTCATTGGCCTGTTTTCCCCCTTTTCTTTTGTAGTAGAGTCTAAAAAGGAGGTGAAAGATTGTTTGAGTGAGGTTATCACAGGGATAAAACAATGCTTCAAGGAATTTCAGAACTGTTTTCATGCTGTTCTCCTGTAGCCACTGCACAGGCTTTCACTGCACTCCCTGCCCTTTTCACCTTCACACTCCTCTCCTCCCAACAGACTGAGGCCAGAGCAGAAGAGGAAAGTGGATTAATAATTTTTTTCTTCAGCAATCTGGCATTCTGTCTTTGCTTCCACACTTTTGATATTTGCCAGCATCAGTGGAAAAAAAGCAAACAATCTGAAATTCAAGGCTTGTTAGGTAAAACAAAGAATAACTATGTCAATTATGCTGATTCTGAGGATAAATATTTGCCTTTTTTTTTTTAGAATGCCTATAGACTCTAACACTGACTTGGGATTTCAAATAGTTCATCTGTTTTTAAATGATGTTGGCAACCCAATTTTGACTCAATAGTTCAATGATGTTGAAGGAAAAAGAGAAAAAGAATAATAGCAAAACACAAAATAAGCAGAAATTGTTTCAGTGAGGTGTTTTGATCACCCCTGTGAGCTGTTTTCTTGCTGTGTTGTGCGTGACTGAAAATCAGAAAGTGAATCTGCCTATTAACACATAGGAAGCTGACCAAACCAGTTTCATCAGACTGCAGTAAAAATAGAGAACAAGGGAAAAATAAACTCAGGTGATTAGAATTCTTTCCATTCGGACAAAGAGACTTCATGAATGATACAGGAAAAGCATCCTGAACAAAAAATTAATTCAAATTCAAATTCTTTGAATGCGGAAAAGTTAAACAGATTCCCATGGGTGGTGTCACGGACTACCAGTGAAGAAACAGCCTTTGGATCTGCTCCCAGGGCAACCCCTGAGAAGGGACTCCATCTCTCCCCTGAACCACAATGTGGTCTCTCTGTATGCTGCTGCTTGCTTTTGGAGTAAATTGCAAACCTGCACAAGGAGTTGAATAAACAAATTACTGCCTGTGCATGTGTGTTCATTAGAAAAAAACCATGCTGATTACTTGGCAGCCTGGCATTTCATAATATCACAAAGGGGTTTGAGAGATGAACAGTTACAGCAAACCCTCTGTGGAAACCAATATCTCCACCTGTGGGAAATGCGAGATAACAGGCAATTGTGACTAAAAATGCAATTACTACATGAGAAAAAGATTCACTTTCCTCCATGTGCATAGAAATCATGAAAAGATGTTTTCATCCTAAACCAAGAAGGCCTGAAGCTGGGGTTTTATTCTGCACTTAGAACCAGTAATAATCTCTTTCACCTATTATGCATCTCTCCGAAAAAGTATTCTCCATCTCACCTAGAAGAGTCTCCACTTCTAGCCAATTATTTTATCAGATGCAGAGAAATAAGATAGAGAAAGCAAATATTTGACTTTGTGCATTTAAGGTTCCTGTTCTCTCTCTTCTTTAATTTCTGTCTTTCAAGACCAGATTTCTATTGCAATATGAGTGTGGACAAGACAGAGCTTTCCAATTTAAAAAAAAATACCATGCTACATTTTAACCACAAGCAAAATTTAAGAGAAGCACAAGACCACTCAGTGTAGAAAATAAGGAAGGCACATCCTGCACCTTGTAGGATGGATAGAGCTGGTAAAACCCTACATAAACCTCAGCAAAATGCCTTGTCTGTCACACTGCATTTGCTGGTGCGTCCCTTGACCTGGCAGCTGATTGCTCGTACTTTAGGTAGAGAAGCTTAACTTCCTGTAAGAGGGTAAATGTTCTGATTTTCCCCACCAGAGACCAAAATATTCATATGCAGGACCTACACACCTGGGGTAAGGTGGAAGGTTGGGGACCTTCAGGAGTGATATGCAATAACTGCTGCTCTGCTGGGCTCCTCCACTGCAGGGAGCAGGGCTGCCTCTCAAAAAGAGGCCATGGAATACAGACGTGCTGATGACCCACATGCAGCTGAAGAGCTACAGTGTGGCTGTTGGCACTTTAATTGTACAGCTTCTCCCGTGTATTACCTATTTGACTTCAACTTTCAAACCCATGGACTGCATTTAGGCTCATCTGCAGCAAATCCAAATTAACTTCTGCTAACCCAATATCCGTTTGCACCCAATGTTTGGAACTGCAAAAGGTACCCTTTGGAAACAAGCCCAGACTACACAGACTATTCAAAGCAGCAGGGGGAAGAGGAGTCAAATTTCAGTATTATATGTTCATTTGGGGTTTGTGACCATGCAAAGTATGCAAATAAATCCCAAAGTTTTGCAGTCAGACCCCTGTAGATAGATTCTCTGCATCATACGCATTTTCAATAGTTTAGAGGGAAATCACACAGGAACAAGGAGCCACCTTCATGGCCATAGGTCTAGCATGGAAGCCTGAGACCTCTCCTGAATTATATTTTTGCTGCAATTCCTCCAAATTCAATATGCTGACCTCCAAATACAGCATGCCAGCCTTCTGTCTCCAAGTCAACGTACATACAATGTTGACCTCCTGTGACTGTTCTGTGAGTGGGGTCAGCTAAGGAACACCTCCTTAAGGTTAAGTGGATAGAGGCCCATGATTTTGCAGAAGGGAAAAAGACTCGGTGCAGCACATGCATTCTTGTCACACAGAGCATTGCTCCTGCACAAGAGAGGCAGAGAGTGCTTCAGTGTTCCTGAAAAACCTTTTTGTTAAGAAGAAAATGGCTTAAGAATTGAAACTGTTGCCCAAATCTGTCACTGATTCAAATACAGAGAATGAAACTATTGAAAAATAGGTTATTTCTTTCACCCGAGTCTTTCAGTGTGAGGCTGAGCTCCACCAGAGGTGAGCATCGCCAGGATGTGAATCAGTTGGCGGCTGGGATCGGCTCCCCAAGGTTCCCTCAGACTGCTTTCAGGGTCAGCAATGGCCACAGCAGAGAGGACAGTGAGGTCGTGGCATGGCAGGTGAATTAAAAGAAGAACCAGTTTTCCAGTCTATTTTTAAGATATTCTATTAGCTTGGGTAGTAGGTACAGCCAGCAAAACCCCGTGACCACCTTTTGTGGGCTGTGAATAACAGATTATCATCATTTTACAACAGCTACAAATCATGGCTGTGCCATTACATCTAGTGGGAGAACACAGCTGCTTTCTGAGCAAATAACAGTCCATTGATAGGCAGCTCTCCGACTTAGGAGAGGTTTGATAGTGTATAAAGCTTTTCAGCAAGGAAACCGCTGTAAATCTTGCCCAGGCAGGCTGAAGTATCTGAAGAAATACTTACACCTCGCTGATCACCAAGCCTTAGATTTGTGATAAGACAGAAATCATTGCCATCTGATCCGCTAGCCTGTGTGATGTGAATCAGAGAGTCTGTGCCCTGTCCAGAGTCGACAAGATGTATCAACATAACAAAAAACATCATCGGTCTGACACCTCTGCTGGCAGCCTCAGGAGAACACAGAAAGGGTGACGCAGTCCAGGCCCCCTTCTGGTTCCTCCAGGGCAAAGCTGAACCTTGCCAGCAAGGTGGGGAAATCCCTGCTAGTGATGCACTGCTGCACTGGAGGTCTTTAATGACAAAGCAAAAAAAAAAAAAAAAAGTATATACATGATTTTAGTCACATCATCCCCATCCGATAAGTGCTTGCACAAAAACAGACACATTGCTTCTGTCTTTGGTACCATCAGCCCCAGCTGGTAGGGTTATAAAGTTTGAGTCAAGAAACCCAATTTTAAACTCTCAAGAAACAATACAGAACAACCTTCCCAGGGCACGATCTTTAAGTATATGGCAATTTTCAGTTCACCTTTCACACCTGAAACAGTGCATGCAACTATACGAAGCAAACACAGACCTTTCTGGTGTGTTTTGAAATAAATTGTCATCCACACTTAAATATCTTGCATCCTACTACATTTCCCCAGGGCCCCTGAAGTTGTTACTATCCGGACAGACACAGCTGCCTCCCAGATGACAGTTATTCTGACCTTACACACACTGACACAGAAACACCTTTAAGACAATGTTTTATGTCAGACGTGCTACACATTTACACACTCACACATACACACAAAAATGATGTCAGCCATTTAAGTAATCCTTGCTCAGCTGTCTTTTAAAATGCCTCTTTCGTCTTTCTGTAACCAAGGGCTTTAATATTCAAATGTTCATGAGCACCAGCTTTATTAAAATTAGGGCTTGGGGAAATGGTTTCGAAAAGGAGAAATGAATATTACCCAACCATTTAGAAGATGCTAATTAATGGAGTTCTAAAGCCCAGGGAGGCCATTTGACGGAGCAGAGATTCTTCTACTAGACAGATTTGTAACTTAGCGGCTCAAGTGGCAGAGGCGGAAATACGAGACGAGTAAAATAAAATGCAAGTAGGTTAAGAAGAACAATCCTCCAGGTGTTATGAGGACTCCAGAGTTTAGTTCTGTGCCACTGATTTGAGTTGTCTGCCTACAAGCTCTATGCATGAACATTTTTTTCTGGCCCTGACACAAAACAGGGTTTGTGTCTCTTCCCTGCTGGATCTGCCCTGTGTTGGGAACAAGAAAGCGTAACCCACACAGCATCACAGCATTCAGCCACGGCCAGCCAAGAGTGGCAGCTGCCAGCTGAGATTGTGCTGCAAGTGTCACTGGGGGATTTATTTTAAGATAAATCTAATCTTAAGGGTACATGGGCATATCCATATACATGTGCACAAGGACAGGGCTTTGCACTGGGAGTAGCAGACACACTAGAACGGTCAGACCTTTCCACGTAGGATTTTTTACGATTAATTCACCTGAGTGTGTAAAATCAGGGGAACCTCAGCAGCCCCCACTGTCATACTCTCCTAGATCCCGCCTATCACTTCTACTCCTAGCAGAATTCATATTTATATCTGTACCACTGAGCATAGGTACCAGTGTCCTAATTTTTTCTCTCTGTCTCCTGCTCCCTCCTCCTTTCCCATTCTTTTCTCCGTGCACAGATATAACCCTGGGTCAAGAACTGAAAATACTTCACGGACTAGAGGAATAGATTCTTTTAGTAGGCCTATGTACATACATATCTACTCCAGCTCCTTAGTAGAAAAGATATCTCTGATGTCTGACAGTGATTTGTAGCTGGAATTTCAGTTAGCGGACCTTTTTCACTGATGCAGTTCTTGCCAGGTCAGTTGCTGTAAAAAAGCCAGGGTGGACTGGTGATTTGAAACCCATGATCCAAGAAGGAAACTGAGAATGGAAAGGTAGCAAGAGGGATGGATGCCAGAAAAAAAACTCTTCTCCAGCCTACCTCAGCACACAGGGTGTCTTGGGAGGAAGGAGCACTGCATCCTCAAAGCTCAACTGCCCTTCACAGCTATTGCTGACCTGATCAATGAATTTTACAGAGTTTGCTCACCCTGTGCTGCTGTATTCGGTACACCACTAGGATTTCAGAGCTCCAAGATATGCCAATGCAGCAAGTAGATGAGGGAAGTTACCTGTATTCTGTTTCTTCCAGGAGGGAGCTCTGTCCTTGTCCTCCTTGCCTACTTCTTTTCTCCCCTGAACCTGCTTGCTGAGCCGGGCAGGTCACATTGCATGTGGCTGTCCCTAGTTAACTCCTGGTAATTGTGTTACAGTGGTGCCAGGAGGTGCTGCAGAGAGCAACACCTTCATATGCCATTCGCCAGGGAACTCCAGAAGAAAAAGACAATTTATCATCCAGATATAATCCCAGCTTGGAGAAAATAATAGTAAGGAACAGGACAAATGAGGGAATCAATAAGGAGACAACCATAACCTCAACCAATTAGACATTCGTATACGTGCCGGCCTTGTTCTTTCATTTGCTGTTCGACAAATAATATCAGCCCTCGCCCCCCTGGCTCCATCATCTTCTCGTTGCCAGATGGCAGTTTAAGTGTTCATCCTTGTTTCCCCCAACCCGAATTAGCTCAGTGCAATCTGTTTGCATTACCTTAGTCTGCACAGGGGGTGGTGTGCCACTGCTGCCTTTCCCTGATCAACCTTGGCTAAAGAATCCCCTTTGGCTGATGTGGTAAAAGCTTGAGATATTTGAAGGAAGAAGATCTGAGGATTTTGGATAAAACATCAGGTCATGGAGACTTAATGTGTTATTGCACATCAGCAGAGTGAACGTACCTGTCCATACATATGCTCTTTGCCTGGAGCTAATGCAAAATAATATGATGTAGCTTCACTTTGTTTCACTGTCAGCTAAGTTAAATTGCATTATTGCATCTTTGTCACAAGCCAAGAATGTGTGCCCAGACTGCTACCTCAGCTCTTCTGATGTTTGGTAACTTGTTAAGTTGCTCTCGCTTGATCATGTGTCAGAGCCTGGAGTCCTTCACAGCTGTCATGAAGTCCTTGGGAGTCCTGGTTTTGTTATCTTGGGATGTATTCGTATTGCAAGGACTTGTGGCTGCGTGTAGCACAGGTTTACATGGGGTACGACATATTAAATGCTTTTTATTGATCAGGAAAACCAGTGTACACCTCCAAAGAGATGAGCGCTTTCTGATTCAAGCCCTTCCAAGTCCTTTTACAAGAATTAAAAATAAAAAAAATAAAAACCAAAAAGGGATTTTAAACAAGAAAAAGGTTCTATCAAATCTCTGATATCTGCAAAGCTATAAATAGATACTTTTTAAGTTCATAGAACTTCATCGTTTTCAGAGAGCTATTGGGAGGAACAGCATGAAAAATGGTGTCTATTTCTCTAGTAAAATATAGATTGACCCTCCTAAATGAAGATAGTTGGCAAGAATGATGTGATCTGAGACAGAAAAACAGCAAAAATTCAGAGTTTATATAAATTTATCTTTTTAACTTATGTCTCAACTCCAATAGCCTGCCATAAAGAAAATGAAATGCAAACTGGAAACACAGGCTTGTTCTAATAAATGCAGGAGGAAGAACAAAACTAACAAATATATTTGTTTCCCTACTAATCTCTCTTCATTATAGGACATAGCTGTTTCGCTTAATGGTCACAAATGAATCCAATATGAACTCAAAGAAAGGGAGGTTTCTTTTCTGTTTGTAGATTAAATCATTTATAAAAATATTTCAATTGCAGTCGGCATCAACAAAGTCAAATAAAACTTCTGTCTCACACAAGCAAAAATTTACTGTAGCAAGTATCTTTCTATGACAACTGGTAAGAGGTAATTTTTCCCTGGAGCCAAATTCTGTTGGATCAGTAATGCTCCAGTCCATAGTAGAGAGAGTTTGCGTTAGGATCTGGGTACCGACATGCATAATAATGAATCACACCCTACATTGATTTAGTAAACCAATAGGTTTTATTAACTCAACAATGAGATTAAAATGGATTAAAACAGAAGAGTGGCTCTATCATTGCACTGGTAATTTACCCCTGATTCTACAGCAAGTGCAATTCACTTTGTTTTTAATACCTGATTAGACTCCTCTCAGTACTGCTGAAATATTTTCTCCAGGGGGAAAAGTGTAGCAGATAGAGGTGAATCCTATACCCACATGAAACTACAAGAGAGAGCAAGCAAACAAGACAACTCTAATCAGAGTTGGGACTTTTCAGTGTTATCCCAGACAAAGATGTCAATGATTTTTCTTGGCAGGGAGTTCTGAAGCCTCCTGTGCTAAAACACATAGGAAAGGCCCCCAGGACTGCAAGGAAAGCATTGGCTCAGCCCTGATGTTCGGTATGCCTCCACCGCCCTCCTCACCCCGATAGCCAGCGCCCGCAGTGCGGCAGAGGCAGCTGGATCGCAGGATGGCTTTATGCTGTGTAGCTCTGGTAATGCCATGGTACCAACTAGCAGCACAGAGCTGTAAGATCTACCTGAGAATAAAGTAAATTAGGTCAAGTAGAGCTGCATTGCTACCAGTACCCAAGTGGGCAGTTTTAAAGCCATGAATACTTCTCCACTCCATTATCTCTAGCTGAGATTTGTGCCTGTCCCATTAGTTTCAGCACATTCAGGAAGCTACACCACCCTTCTGCAGTACTTCTTTGGGACTCCTTTCTCCAGTGGTTTTCAGCCCACTGACCTAAGGATGCCTGGGAGTCTGTAGGTTATTTCTGAAGGATTTGCAGTGGGCAGCTATAAATCTTGCAAAACTCTAAAGCTATTGGTGGTAGGCTCAGAATTGCTGGATAGGGCTTACACGTGGAAAGCAAGCAGGGTTTAGAGGCGAGCAAATTGAAAAACATTGAAAAACACTTGCATACCACTTGTCCTAGAGTGTAAGAAGAATTTAGGAGAACTTCCCATTTTGCGTGGCTGAACCATCTACCCAAATGCTCTTTGGACTCAAAATGGATTTTAATGGAGATTCCTGTTACTGCCCAGGTGGCTCCAAGCCCAGCCCAGTAAAGGCCAGTTTTGTAAGGATTGGCCTATGGGGTATGGAAGCATCAAAGACAGGGCTGGAAGAGACCCTAAGGAAGTATCTGGTCCTCCTCCTGAGCCAGAAAACCTAAGATAATGAGTATTTAATTGCTTTAGTATGTTTTTTCTATAAATTGTGTGTAATCATCGAGTTATGCCATACATATGCAATAAAATTAAGCAAATATTCAATGTTTCTTCACAGATAAAGCTAAAATAAATCTAACTTTCCCTTCCTGAGTTAATCCACCATGAACAACTCGATCAATAACCATCCTTCTAAGCCATCATCCACCCACCTCACTCCTTCCCACCTCCTCCTATTTTCTGGGAAAGGTTTGATTTAAATTGCCAATAACAATCCTCATGATCACTGCAATTATGGTGTTCATTATTGTTGCTATTTGTTATTAGATCAGGAAAGGAAATGCTTTTTCTGTCTGTAGGAATTTGCAAGATTTTGAAATTATTTTCCCCTTTCTGGATTCATCAGTGTTTGTGAACTAATAATCTGAAAAAAATACAGATCAGATCAATGCACAATTCATTTAGATACTTTGAAAATATTTCATTTAGATGGTGGTGAGCTTTCTGAAATAAAAATGTAATTAACTTAGCTGTTGAAAATGAGGAAATAGGATGTTTTTGTCATTTAAAAAAAATTATGGTTTCTTCAAATGGGGAAATTCATTTAAACTGAGCTCCTCTACAAACTGTATCGACCTACTGGCATTCACCAACAGAAAAAAAACATTTAATCTGAAAATTGTCAGCTTGCCATTTACTATTAAAAGTTTATATAACACATACATAGTTGCATATAAAGTTATTGCTGGTCTTCTCAAAAGGAACAAGAATGGTCCAAAGAAGTTAGGCACAATCAGGGATTTAGAGTCTGAAACTTCTTAGGTATTTTTGATACCATCTCAGCCTTCAGGTCACACAGAAATGACTTCTAATTCTGCAGCTCTTAGAGAGCTTTCCAGAGCTCTCAGAATTTTATTCCAGGACATATATATTTATTTTTGTGCAATTACCAAATAATCTCCAAACCATTATCCATTCTTTTAACAATTAAAATACTCTCCGAAGGTGTTTATTTGGAATGAATCTTACATTATTACCTTTACCCCAGTTCCGTCGGTTTTTGTCAAGTGCTGTTCATCTCCGATATTTCAAATCCACCCTCTCAAGCTCGAGCAGCTGATACAGACTTGGTTTGTCACAGAGTTCAATCTGTGAACTTGGCAATTGCGTGAACGAGTGACTCATGCCCCAGTTCACGTTTGTCTCTTAGTTCAGACACGTTTGTCTTGAGAAGGGCTGTGGAAATACTCGTTTTTCAGGGGTTGGTAGCAATTCTGATTGTATAAGAATACTATAAATTACATTCAAAACCTGATGCCGGCTTCCTTTACCATCCTGCTTTAAAAAGGTTACATCTAAAGAGGTTTTCTGCTCATTTCTAGCATCTTGAACTTCTCTGACCCTTTGTCTTTGTCTCTTCGCCCTAAAACCTTGGGGCATGTAAGGTCTTTATGCCATTAACTGTCATTCTTCCACAAATGCCCTGTCTCTGTTACCTTTGCCTGGTCTAGCTCCAGCCAGATGATTTTCTCCGTATAAAGCAGTGAGGCTGAGGCTCAGCAGGTCATTACTGTGAGCCTCAGCCGCAGAAGTAGCTCTGCAAGCAGAGCCTGCAGACCACTTGTTTAACCATCCATAGAGGTATTTAGTGATGGCTGCAGCAGCAGCTCCAAGAGGCAGCAAAAAGTCTATTATGAGTATTTATGAGCCCTGGAGACTTAAGGATGCCAGTGGCAAATTGCCTCAGTTCCTGCCTTTGTAAAAAGGGGGTGATCCACTAAACTCCACCAGAGAAAGAGGGTGGCAATCAGCTAATACGTTCTGCCGGAGACACTGGAGACTGTCACTATGACATGACTGGCTCCGGCATGTAATGGAGTTAGGCAGGGTTCAGCAAGCTCCCTGTGACTGCGTGAGAAATCCAGTAGCACACAGGACATCTCCTTGCCTAATAAAGGAAGGAGTGGGATGTAAAATAGTATAATGCAAGGAAAAGCTATGTAACTCAAAGAGGCATAAAAAGAAAATCATAAAGTATATTTCTGAAAGAAATGACATAAGCTGAGAAAAGAAAAATTATGTGAAACTCCAGCCTGACCATTTCCTTACCCTGGTACCCTGCTGCCATGTTAACATGGGGGTTCAACATAGCACTCTGTGGTAGCGCTTGCCTCAGGTGAAGAATAGCAATTAGAGTATTTCCAATGTACCATCTATTTCTCCTTAAGCTATCTGAATTGTCCTCTGTTGAATAAAAAAGGCCAATCGTATAAAAAGGACTTTAACCCTGCTGCAAATGATTAGGAGGAGAGGGGAATATTTCTGAACATACCCACAAAGTTTGTGGGAACAGCCTGGGGAAAATCAGTCCAACAAATGTCTGGTTCATAGCTGGGTTCTCCAGATGGCATCAATATATCATGAAGAGTCAAAGAGAGCCTTTCTGAATGCAAATTACTATTCACATTTTACCTAATTTATGCAAATTATCTCATTCAGTCTTCCACCTAATCCTCTCTGGAGTTACTCCAAGGTTTGCAAGGAAAGATATACTTCTTGCAAAATATATATAATCCATATTAATTGCTTCTGATGGAGATGAGTGGGATGGACAGCTATTCCAGCAGTTAATACTTCAATCACTTCACCTCAGCAGCAGGCCTGCCTCAGGTGAACAGACCCTGACTGTCTGTCCCCATTGTTAATGTAAACTATAAACGGCTGCGTATCGGGATGCTCCCAGTGGGGGCTGGCAGGCAGATTTCGGGAAGGAGCCAATCGGCATTGAGCAGGGTTAAGGAGAAAGCTGGTGTATGGGCAGATCCGATAGGCAGCAGCCCAACTCATCTTGGCTACCCAAGCTGGGAAGAGGGCTGCAGGAGGGGGATGAGGCTCAGTGATGGAGCTGCATGGATTGTCCTGGGGATGCTGGGCTTTGCACAGGGATGTGGTGGCAGGGCTGGGAGGGGGGTCAGGATGAATCATGAAGAGAGGAGCTGAAATGCACCTTCTCACCCCTCAGCAGAGTGGCAGCAATGACAGAGGAGAGACGAAGGGGTCAGCACAGCCTCTCTATGGGGCTAAACCAGAGACATGGGAGTACACTGGGACCCGTCTGATTGATGGACTCCAACGCCCAACTCCTGAGCCCAGCCAGCATCAGCAAGAGGCACTGGGGTGCTCCAACACCTTTCCCCACTCCATCATGAACCAGCAGAGAGCATTTGTAGAAGAATTAATGGACAAAGCAGAAGATGATTGAGTTAGGAAGTCTCTCAAAATCATCCACTTATTAAGAAGCAATTAAAATATGTTTGTGCATATTGACTTCAGTCTGTCCTTGGTTTAATGTTTCTGCAGTATCTTGAATAGCCGTTCTTTAACCACACACAGGTACTTATGGATTTCTTATCCCTGTCCTTTGTGTCTGGATGGCTGTGATCACATACAGAGATAAAATAGAAAGACTTTAATTCTGAAATCAATGAATTAGAGATTTAATACATTGATATTTCATCATTTATCTCTGTAGAGAGAAGAGATTAATATGCAAGCTGTAAAATGTATTGTGCCACTTTGTTGTACCTGACAGACCTCAGAAGAAGTCACTCACAGATTGAGTTTTGTCAGGAACAACTGAGAACGTGTGAAACCTGTTACACCTGTACCAAAAGCCACTCAAATCTGAGTGGCTGAAGCATATGTTACATGCAACAGGTAAGAACTGGGCCTGGAGTAGATGTACTTTACTCATATCAGCCAAGCCTGTAATATGCTTGGCCCAACAGTGGACCTGCATCAAATGACACAATCCTTTTGCATTATCTGCTTCCCAGACCAAGGCAAGGGTATTGGCCGATGCTTTTCATCTCGCGTTATTTCCCTATAGCATTGTCAGCAATGAGTGTCCTTTTGCCAGTCAGGAAAACCTGTCTCTGAAGCATTTTGAACTGACACTTCAAATATATCTTTTGTGTAAGGTGTGCAGGAAAACTACAAAATGATTGGTGACTTTCGAGTAATATATATTTTTTTTCTCCTCTGTAGGGAAGATATGGGGTTCTCTGACAACCCCTAGGGACAGGTATATCACTGCACTGCACTCTTTAGCTGTATTTATATAACCTGACTGATGTTGCCTGCTACTTTTCAGAGGGATCCATAAGGTTACAAAGTGCAAGAAGGTGGGAAGAACTTTCATGGCCCTCCAACTATGTATAATGGTGGAGTTTTTTAAATGTAAGTAATACTAAAGCAGAGAACATGACAGTAATTTCCAGGTTATATCACCTGAAATGGAGCTTTGATCACAATAGGTTGATCACTTTGATGTAAAAAAATGGCTAGCAAGTATCTAATTTGTATCAAACATCAGAAAGTTGACTTTGCTTGTTCAGACCTGCTCTTCGGCAAAGTGATTACTTATGGGTGTCCAGGGACAAATCTCACACTTCTTAGCACAAGCTGTTACTCATTCCAGATGCCTACAGGAGCTCAGCAAATCATTCACAAACTGAGCTTGGTCAGTCAGAGCAAGTCCCACTCTTAAATTGCTTGGAGAGCACCTCTCATAGAATTAGCTCTAAGGCGACTTAAAAAGCAGCCTTGAAAGGAAGATGCTTAAGTGGATCTTCATCAATTCTAAACCCATTTACTTGAATCAATACAACTTTTGACTGCCGCCAAGCCATACTTCTTGAAAAGATTCAGACACTTCCACAAACCAAATCTCAACACCTCCCCTTTCCAGGGCTTAGGACTCTGTTCAACAAATCACTTAAGCTTGGGCTTAACTTTAAGTACATGTATACCTCATTAACATCAAGGAGACCATGTTAACTAAGGAATATGCGTAAAGTGCTTTCCCAGATTGGGGCCCTAGATTCTGCAGTCATCATTGCTAGGTAAAAATATAAGCCAGACAAAGTGTTTCGGCAAGGGATACTATGATCTTGAGAATTACTCAACAGCAGCAAATTCTGAGAGCAGGAAGATGATTGACTGATTATTTTTCCAATTCATGGGAACCCATGGGAACATCTAAATCAACTCCTTCCGAATGCTGCCGGGTGACTTCAGACCAGTGATTAGAGCTGAGTGAAATGTTTTGATTGAGAATAAATTAACTCAAAAGTACTGTTTTGGCTAAAAGGAAATATTTTCCTGACCCATTTTGATTTCCTCTAATTTTCCATTTTCGAATAAAAATCCTAAATTAAATTTTTTAAGCTTTAGGGATGTTTTTAGTCTAATGTGTATTTCTTTTTTTTATTTTGTGGGAAAAGAATCCTACTTGAATGAAAACATTGTGGCAAAAAATCCAAACAGAAGAACATGTGCTTT
This sequence comes from Scopus umbretta, assembly GCA_013400535.1. Classification (NCBI taxonomy): domain Eukaryota; kingdom Metazoa; phylum Chordata; class Aves; order Pelecaniformes; family Scopidae; genus Scopus; species Scopus umbretta. The sequence continues at coordinate 18,041 of VZTL01078729.1, forward strand.
CATTTTTTAGAAATATCCCACTAGGGAAAAAAAAGATTTTAAAGATTGTGGGGTTTAATTGAAAAATTTCTGTATTTTTTTTCTCTTGGGAATCACAATGACTCTTTTTTTAAGAAAAAAAAAAAAAGACTTTGTTTTAAATGTGGCAAACTTTCATCAAGAAAAAAAAAGAAATTGAGTGAGATGAAGGACAAAGTGCCTCTGTTCCACATCTACACAAAATAGACTTTTTTATTCCCCACTAGCTCTCACAGTTATGTAAAACTATTGAACTGGGAACTCTCAACTTCAAAGAACTGCAAGGTGACAACAATTTGCAAATGAAGGGTTTCTTCCTGTCCCATTTCAAAAGGGAGTTTTTTCTCATAGATTCAAATAGTTTCATGATCAAACTTTTTTTTTTTTTTTCTTCAATATACAGGATAACCTGTTCCTGTTATCAAAGCATGATTATTTTTTATGTTAAAAAGAAATAAGGAAATAACATATAGGCTGACATTACTGCAAGCATGTCTTAGGGAGACTCCTTTCAAGCACTACTTCCCCACAAAGTCAATGAACCAAACAATGGTCTTACCATACAGTATTCCCATTTTAAGATGGACTGTACCAACATACCCCTCTCTTGCCTTGTGCTCATATTCGTGCAAGAAATCACTGCTCATGGTGACATCCTGATTGCCTAGAAATGGAGCTCATCCTCACCCCAGTGGCTTTGCTTAGCTCCAAGTACCCCAGCACTATTCAGTCAACCACAATTGTATCTTGTTGCCTATAATTGAATCATATTGATTTTTAATGAGTTTAGTTGATTGTGATTGTCTCAGGGGCTTCACTGACAGCTTTTGTCAGAGGCTTGATTGTGTTGTAGAGTCAGAGGACATGTAAGGGGTTAATGAAAAGCTACACAAGTTAATGGGGAACTGGAAAACCAAAGGGAGACCTAGAATGAATACCTATAGAAGAAGCCAATGATGAATAAAGGCAAACAATTTACTTGACTTGAAACAGGTTATAAAGGACAATAACTGTTTTAAATAGAAAGCTGTTGAATTGTAATTGGAAGTAATTGAAACTCACCAAAATATTGAATAAAACATTAGATATTTTAAATGACGTTATCTTTACAATTATCTTTGGAAATAATTGCAGTAAAGCCCATGAACTGTTGTGAGAGAAGGAGAGTCACCCAGGGCCCATTGTTTTCCACAGTCATTACACAGAGTGTTTAATGGGGAGGTATTTATAAATAAGTACCAGCATTTGTGTCTGATCTGGCATTTCATGAGTGAATGCCAGTCCTACTATGGGTGAGAAGGGGAGGTAAGCAAGGAGTAAGAAGAAAGCATCTGCTGTTTTCAGAGCCATTGCTTTAGAAATTAGTCAAGAAGATGCACTTCCCTGGAAGTCTTCCTGCCTTGTATATTGGATTTGGGGCTTTAAAGGCACATTTTCATGGTGTGCATTGTCATTCTGATATTTATTTCTGAATGTTTTCAGGACAGTATGTATACATTGTCCTTTTTCAATTAGTAGAGCTGCTTGAAAACAAGGAACACTTCAGGAAAAAAAAATAGTGTTCATTCATCTCAGCACTCAAAGGTTGTCATATCAACATACGTATCTATTTTTGGTTCAGTGTCAAAAGTTGTAACTGCCTTAACTTGCTAGCTTCAGATACAATTGTTTCACAGCAGAATTCATGGAAGACATGTTACACAACTTCTCAGCTCTGACCTGAACCCGAGGTATGACTATGCACTGTCCTCGCTGGAGAGGGAAGGTTTGAATAATCGTTTTGTGGTAGACTATGGCTTCATGATGTATGACACCCTGCCAGAGTTTCAGGGTGATTAATCTAATTATTACACTTGGGCTTGATGAATTTTGAGACAGCAACTTTGATAGGAGCAAAGCAGCATTTCACCTGCAGAAACATTTCTACAGATTCTAATCAGCTCATACACAGACATTAGTTTGTCAAGTTCTCTTCCTAATTGTCAAGAGCCAAATTTTCCCAACCACACACAAATCAGGCAATGAATTGAATTGCAATGATTTCATGTTATTTTTGGTCCCAGGGAAATAAACCATCTTCCCTCCCCTTGGTATAGAACTGGATGTTAGATAGTAGTCTACTAATGCTGCATTTCCTATGGACTAAACTGAGCAAAGAGGAGGAGTATCACTGAAATATCATTTGGGAAAAATTGCTGAAATGGAGTGGCAGATTATGAGGATCTGAATGATGGCTTTATCTGTAAGGAGAGAAAGAGAAGGGTGAATATGGAACATGTACAGAGGAAAAGCAGCTGAGCTTCAAGAGACTGACATAAGCTATAGCAGTCTGCTAATATTCCTGAAGGATCTATTAACAAGGGGATGATTTCTTCCCAGATGATTGTCTGTTCTGTCTTAGACTAATATCTACTGAAGTCATATGCTAGGCATCTGGCTTCTTTGTGCTTCTTCTCTTGAAGGACGAATAAGAAGGGAGATTTTGCTTTCTAATACCATTTATAAAACCTTTCACACTCTACATGAACAGAGACAGCAAATGAAAGTCAGCTGAAGGGGAGAGGATTGACCCTGCAATACCCTGGGCCATGCCTGTCCTCCACTGCGTGGTGTAAGAGGAGCTAAGCAGACTGACAGTGAAGGTGTGGGGAAGGTTGGCCATAGCTGGATAATTCCAGGTGCAATTTTAGGGTTCAGTGACATGTCAGAGTTACTGGTTGTGAGTTTGAACTCAGTGCTCTGCATAACACTCTTAAGCGATACCTCCTGGAGGGGGACGGGGGTCAAATACTGAGGTGAGGGCCAGCAGATCTCCTTTCTGTTACAAGCTCTTCCACTGATCTTCCCATGCAATTTTCACAGCTCTATGTCTACAGGTGTCTCTCTTCCTGCAATCCCACCTTGACTATTTAGTCTAGGGCATTTGATCCTCTCATTATTAGTAACAAACACCTACATTCACATGATGTAATGGCTTCTCTAAAAGAAGTAGTGTTCTTTCCTTACCATTGAAGCTCTTTCACTGTGACAGAAAAATAACAACAAGTGGGCAATGAGTTGATACCATTTATTTGGATCTGCAGTGAGAGGTCTATGATTTAAATACCTTGGAAGTCTGGGAGGCAAGGATCAGAGTCTGATGCAAGGAGCCCTTGCTGACATAAGTGATGAAAAACTGGTGCAAGGATCTGTCAGTAACTGGAGAAGCTGGGACATCATGGATAATCATTATGGTGCAATTTCCAAACTCCTCCAAGCTTGTCTTTATTCTTTTTTTGAGCGTGATGTGCTGTGTGATGTATCAATCTGGAAATTGTGCAAGGCAAATGGTGGAAGCATGCAAATGTAAATTATAAGCACTAGTAGGAAAGGAAAGAAGCACTTGCTCAAGATGTCTAGACACCACAAAGAGCAATTAGCCAGGTTGAAATTCCTGCCAGCAAGTATACACGGCAGGAAACACAAACATAAGGAGAGCAAGAGCCACCAGGCTTCACTTGGCTTCTGCCACTTCATCAGGGCTAATTAAAGTGTTCCTCCCTGTGTCCTTAAAGAGATCAACTATGACAGCAAACAATTGCAAGTGAGACGCACTAGTCTAAGGTGAAGGGAGGGGGGGAAGCAACAGATAGCAATCTGCATTCTCAATTCCCATCCTGATCTGCTCAGCAGAAAACTTTCAAAAATAGGAGAAGCAAGGCCAAAGACAAGGCAAATGGATGCTCTCAAGGTAGTCTGTGTTGCCATACCATTTGCCACATCTGAGGCAGAAAGGTCTCAACTGTCTGCAAGGTCCTAGCTGTGTTCCTCATGTTTGTGTCGTGGCTCAAATGTGCTGGAGTTTTACAGCCACATGATGCAATCATGAATTGTATTTGCCACATGTTCCTCAAAGAGTCTGGATGTAAGACGATGTGCATGCATGCGTGCGTGCATGTACTGTGACCAGGCAAGCAAGGTGGTAGCAATGTTTTTAAGTAAACACATGCACACCTGTTGAGGCCCTGAAGGTGGAGGCTTCTTCTCAAGTCATTTTCATTGTCCTGTCCTTCTGTCCAACATTTCCATAATGAAGCTGCCCTGTCTCCCAGCGCTTTGGGAGAAGGATCACAGGACACTGGTGATTTGGAAGTTACAGTTGTGATCACATCATAAAATACGACATACAGATCCAGGTGCATAAAAGAGGCAAATTAATTTTGTACAGACAATCCTACACTTTCTGAAGTTTCTACTTTGCAGCCAAAAAATGTAAATATGCATGTGTATAATATAGATACATCAAAACTGAAGTCACAGGTTGGGCCAAAATCAGGTTGGCAGCTTCCCTTTAAACAGTTTTATGGATCATTAGGTACCTCGCAGGAGGCTGACTACACCAACTACATTTTATTGATAGTCGAGAGTTTCTAGCCTGAAACAAAACAATTATTCATGTTAACTAGAGGCTGGAATAAACTGCCCCAGACCAATGTCCCCTCAGAAGACATACAGACTCAAAATCCAGTCTCAGATGTATATCTTGATGCATTTTTCTGTTCCCCCAGGATTATAATACCCTGGTGGAGGCTTTCTTTAAACAAGTTAGCACAACTCTTTTCCTGGGAAGGTCTTTGGCAGGCAAAGAGGGGATTTTTCATATGTGTTCCAACAAAATGTCAGCATATTCATGTAAGTAATACATATTCCTCTAACAAAATGAATGAAAATGAGCTTATCTTACCAGCAGAGCCAAGCTTCACAGTCCCATGTGTCACACTTTCACATGAAGTTCTACATTCAGGGGCAAGGTGAATGGTGTGTGGTATTTCTATTTACTGCCTTCCATCTCGGATAACTAATACACTAGTGAAACTTTGGAGATTCAGTGCTACAAATTCCCAAGAAACCCTTTAAGTATCGCAAATGTTTTCAAGGGAAACAAATATGAGCTAGCGTACATAAAAAGTGTTAATTCATTCAGTACTTAGCTCATCACTGAACACTTCACCATCTCCCACAAGACCCACCTCCCTTAGCCTGCTGGGCAGTCCTATTCATCCCTGTTTCACAGATGAGGTACAACATGATGAAAGACCAATGGTTTTCCAAGGAGCCCAATATCCTCAGTCAATACTAACTTCCAGAAAACTCCAGCATTTGGATGTAGAAACAAACCAGAAAATCTGCCTTTAAGTGCTGCAGTGGGAACTAAGCCCTTCTGAATGTGGTTCTCATATGCAGGACCTCTCACAGTCCGGTGAGACCTGACCAGCATTGCACAGGAAAAGTGAGATAGCTGCACAGCAGAGAAGGTAGCTGAACCTGGGTCTGCCAGAACCATGAGCTGATCATTAGACCAGCAGATGACCAAGTAATTTTAACACTCTGCTGTTAGTGAGCTGCAACAGCAGCTCATTTGCAAAATCTGATCTTGTCATTCAGCCAATGCTAATCTGCTACTACCAAAATGAAAACAGTCATCCAGCCTTAAAAGTTCCCTTATTGCTTGATGTTTGTAGTTCCAATGAAATTTGTGTGGAATTTATTGCATCATTACCATATTCCTCACAAACCCAGGGCAAAATCAGAAAAAATTCTGGGCAGGTAAGTTAAATGTACACAAAGCTTCCCTCAACTCAGCCATATCTTAATATTTTTCTCTTGGTATGGAAGTCTTCACGTAAAGAAGCTAAATCTGGGAAGCTTCTGCAGTGATAAATCAGTTATGAAATGGGAACCTCCATTACAGGCTGTCTACTTAATTATTTGACAAGTTAATTAATCTCCTAAGCAACTGTAGAACTGCTGTTTCCTTGGTAAGTGACAGAAACAAACTTTGGCAGATCCCATAGGTCTTGGCACTATAGTATCAATAAGACTCTAGAAAGTTATGGATAATAGACACTAAGTGAGGTCAAACTGCCTCCATAGGAGTAACTGGAATTGCTTATTGCTTGAAGGTGTTTACGTTGCTAATTATTTTGCTGCAGCTAATTATGGTTTGCCTGTTTAGTTGCAGCTAAGTTTTCAAGAGTTGCCTTTATTTCCTTCAGAAAGATAGCAAATCATGATAGGAAAGGACAGAGCCTCCTGCCGCGTTAGAACAATGGCATTGTCTGCCTCTCCTCAACAGACAACACAATTACAGCTGACACAATAATTGATGCTGAAGTTTTCCAGTGAGAAAGATGGACACACATTATTATCCCATCAGTCTTGTTCCACATGGTGTCTTGCATCTCTTTGTTTTCCTACTGTGGTGGCAAATTGACTGAAGCATGCCAAACAGCCTGTTTGGGCCCCCAAGTGTACCCCGTGATGGAGTGAAGGCATCTTACAGGGCACAAGGAGAAAGGTGAGCCCAGAGAAAGGATCACTCGGTGTGAATTGAAACCAAACTTACTTCCACCATCTTCTTTACCTGTTTGTGTCTCCATTACATAGTATTCATATTTCAAAGGAAACATGAGAATGTCCAACATCTACTTATTTCACGTGCATCGCATTACACTGAGCAACCTTTTCACCATTCGCAGCCACTGTCCCTCATTCATACCCAATTCTATCTGAGTTTAAACACAGACTCCAATGGCATATCTGCCAGTTCTGTAAGTAGATGGAAACCTTAATGTGAGTGAGATATGTATCTATTGGATGACTTTTCNAATAAAATGCTTTAGATGGAAAATTGTTCTTCAAGAAAATGTATGCAACAGTACAAATGTATTACTGCCCATTAATATGTATTAATTCAATGAAAAATGCCTGGCTGAGCTGGTTTACATATATTAGGATGGCAGGCAGTGAAAGGAAGCACTTGGACTTGGTTAAATGGTCTGTGAAGATAGGAGGAACTCTAATCCAAAGCATAGAAGCGAACCACCAAGATAGGCTGTCCAGTTACGCTGGTGTGGTTTGTTCCTTCTCTCATTCATATCAATGTTTTTATTACAATGAAGAATCAGCATTCAGTGCTCCTGATGCATTAGCTCTACTCAGTCCTATTGAATCTGTATTTAAAAGCTTTCTATTTAAAAATAATAAAAATAAGACAATTGTCCCCAAGGTAGCTACTTAGCAGGAATCATCTCATTTGCTTTAGTGTCTCCAGGATGCAGAATCTGAGCTCCTGACATGCTTGTCATTGTCAAGACAAGCTTATCCGTGCCTAAAATACTCGAGTAATTCACTCATTGCTCTAACTTCCATGCACGACATGCAGGGTTTGTTCCAGCTCCCCAAACTGCACCAAGTGGGGTGTTCCCACAGGCTTGAGAGGGAGCTTTCATTGAGACACAATCAGTGTTTCGAATTATGCCAAATGCACCCTTCTGTCCAGGCATGGTTAGTTACACATATAAAAAACAACCATTTCGCTCTCCCTTCTGGCTAACAATCTTGTTATGAGACAAACTATTATGGTAGTCATATGCTCAGCATAAGATACAGTTTTCCCTGAGTTTATTTAAAAACACACAGTACCATTCACAAAATAATCCATCAATCTGGGGCAGCTGTCTCAGCCTCACCACCTGCACAAACTCCCACTTTTGTTGGTGTGGGGCTGGCTGACACCTTCATTCTCTGCCTGTGCAAGAGGGGAGGTAATGCTGGAGAAGGTTTAGGTGAGGAAAGGCAGAATACTCACTCCACAGGTAGCCTTGGCTGGAGGATAAGGTGGCCTAGCGTGGATTGCGTCACCAGGGATGCGGTGTGAGGAAGGAAGAACCAAAAGAATTTGGGTGTCTCTGGGCTCAGGATTACTGGAGTAACAGCAGATATTTGGAGGAAAAATATGCACATGATAGGTTTTGAGAACAAAGGGCTGTATCCTGCTATGCACGTGTATTTTTTCATACTGCTCAATATCAGGATACAGATGAGTTACAACCAGGAATGTCCCTTGGGGATTTTTACTAGCAAAGTAAGAAACATCCCAAACAAAAACAAAACTCCTCTGTGAAATGCCCATGCTCAAAGCAGGATTGATCAGGACTGGGCAAGAACCTAGAAGCAAAATTCTGGTGCACCAATTCTTTAAGGGACAAAGTTACAACAACTCTAAGGCTCAGTTTAGAGATCTCTGTTCCAGTGATAATAATATTTGTCCCAAGAGACACCTATTGTTCTTCCATGCTCTGGATAAAGGTTTAGGACGAGAGATGTGTTGGTGACCTACAAATTGGGGCTGAGCATATTGAAGCTGGCCTGATATCATCACGTAATACCCGTGTGTCTCCAGCAACTTTAGTCCTCCAAAAGACAAGGATTTATACCAGTTTAAGACCAGAGTCAGGCCTTTGTGACAGCATTCAGAACAGGTTAATCTCTTACATGCATGGTAGCTACTAATTGTGCACCAACAAGGCTGGTGAAGTTAAAAATATGAAACACCTCTGCCTTAGAACAGCACCATGTGTGATCTTCATTTAACCCATTTTGTATGTAAAGTCCTCCAGATATGACCAGTAAAATTTGTCATATTTCAGCAGCCTTCATTTGCATAAAAGAACAAAATTTTGACACTCAGAACTTGTTCCATAGCACTTTCATATTTGAGCATCGGGATATAACCGTGCCTGAAAGATAGAAAGACAAAAAGGAGGGCCTTATATTTAGAAAAAGATCTTTATATATGACCTTGCTAGGACACAAAGGTTATCAAAACCAGTGAAAAATTATATAAATTACTACAAAATATTTACTATCTTCTTTGCCCAAACAGCCTCATAAATTGCATGTTTAATCTCCAGTCTTGTCCACATTCTCATCCAGTTTCATCTGCCTTGCA
>VZTL01078737.1:0-12345 GCA_013400535.1 Scopus umbretta
CCCATAATGCACGTTCACATGCAAAATTGTCATCTCCATGTAGTATTGCTAAGTGTCACTGGCAGTAGATGGGGACTACCATTTTTTTACCTCAAAGCTTATTGTGGTGGCCGAAATTGGACTGTTTTGCCTGATAATTACATATGTTTCTGATATAATAATGTATTTATTTTCTGAATTGCAACACTATTTCTCATTAACAAAGCGAGAAGGATTTTGCCTTTTTTCCCTCATTCTTCTGTGCAGTAGAAATTCCTTTAATCCATTTCCAATCCATAAAGAACAATGAAGAATCCTCTATACAGGAAAACTCCATTTTATACAACGCACTGAAGATGGCACTGTAGTAACAACTTCATACTGTGAATAAGATATGCTTGTGTTTGTTCCTGGGAATTTATGATTTTTTTATTTATTTAGCTCAGCTAAATAAAGCCAAAGGTCAGTTTAATGCAGCAACACTCGACACTGCTACTGTAATTAAGGCTGGAAAAGTGTTTCTGTCACATAGACTTATCTGCAAGGAGATTCCAACTCAACCCAAACTACGTGGAATAGTTTATAGTTGATCTTTGTAGAAAGTTTGGGGGTTTTTTTGTTAAAAAAACTCAAGGAAGGTAACAAAGAAAATCCTTTCTGTTAAGGATATCACTTCTCCAAGTCTGTAACCTTTACAGGTCATATCAAGGCACATCAACACCGCAGCAGGTCTCTAAACACCTAATGGACCCCAGAGCAGGGATTTACGGTTGCATTATACAAACCTCCCAAAATTCAGTTTCCTGTAGAGTTTGGAGGCTTTTATTCGTGTGAAACAGAATCTTCAGGTTAAAAATAAACAATCCAACAAACAAACAAACACACATAAAGAATGCCAGTGATAGGTAAGAGTCATAATTAGGTTGATGATAATTTCTAGTAAGAATAAAGAAAAACAAATTTAATCTGACAGCTATATAGGTCTGAAATGATGCTTTTATCTGTTTCTTAACCCACTCCTTTTAAGCCTTTCACTCATACCAGGTGGGAGTTTTGGTTTGTTTTGAAGTGTGTGAGTAATTGGGCCCCTGTGCAGCAATTATTTCTCACAGCTACTTCCATCATACATACCTGAGCCGTTTTGGAGGGGATTAAAAATGGAAACCTTACCTTCCTTTTAGGATTTGCCTTGCTCTTGAGAAGGCAGTGGAACTATCTGTGTGAACTGCCACCATGGGGCTTTTTTTCAGGTGTTGAGAAAAAATGCAGGATTTAAAACCCCACTGATTTCCATGAGACAGCAACTGCCCCAAAGGGCCTAATACTCTCTGTCAGAAAGTCACATTTTGGAGGGAGAGGTGTGGCTTTTTCAAAACTCCCAGAATATGACTTACATGCCAGGCTGCAGAAAGAGAAGTGCTTAGGCTGTTTGAGAGGGGCTCAGTTTTTCTCTCTGTCAGGGGTGGTGCAAAGCCAGCTGGGTATCGCATGGCTTTAGAAAGACCTCCGCAAAAGGCCCAGGTGTTGTTTCCAGTTAAAGGGCCTGACCCCATAGCCACTGAGCATCCCTTTCTGTGGGCTGTTCAATCCAGCTAGCATGCCTGTTCCTTCTCCCAGCAGGGTTTTTTTTCAGAAGCAGCAGCCTCAGCCCCAGTGTGGTGGGTGGGAGGGAAAACAGCACTCTGCTTCGCTGGGCACTGGCTCCGCTGATCGATTAATGAGCGGTGTTAAACCTCCGCAGGCTGTCTTTGCTCGTGTTCCTCAGTGGGAAGGATGACAGCCACACAGGGCATGGGGAGAGGTGTTACATGAGAAGCTTGTAGCAGAGACACAAAGAAATAGGCACAGAAATGTTTGTTTGGGAAACTGGATCTGGCTGCATTGCACATCAGTGCTAGAGAGTAGAAACCAGTATGGGCACTATCCTCAGGCTCTGGCCAAAATCTGAGTTTCTAAACCCCAGCTCTGCAGCATCATTTTACGTGCAGGGCCTAGGAGCTGCTGGGACTCAGTAGGAAGTACTTTTGGGGCTAGAGCTTGAGGTCTTCCTCCCCTGCCCCAGAACAGGTATTCAGAAGTCTGTTGTGTGCAGCTCCTCAAAGATACAGGAGTTAAATAAGTAAATATGTTTAGGGCCTTGATCTTGGAATAAATCTGGTAGCAGCTCTTTAATTACCCGAGCAGGGTGCTCCTCTCTGCACACAGTACTTCCCCACTGCCTGAGCTGCATCCTCCTCAGTCTCCCCTCCTCTGCCAGCTCAAAACTTCCTACAGAAGCTCTGCAGCTCCTGCTGTAGGGGAGGATGTTGGTTTTGTTCTGGTGTGAATGAAAGCAGGGGTTAATCATTTCTATTTGTGCCACCACAACCTCCAACAACAAGAAAACTGAATGTGGGTTGTGGAGACAGACACAAATGAGCCAAGAAGCTCATGGTAAGGTAAGGGGGTATTTGAGAGATGCTGAAGGAGGAACAGAAACGACTTGGGTTTGGAGGTCTAGAGCTGGAACTTTTACTTAGAGGTGACTTTGGGGCATGGGATTGCTTAGAGGCCTGTGAAGCACTTAGCAAGAAAATTAACGAGTTAGGTGGGAACAGGCTGAGCTGCTGCAAAAATAAGCACTCTAACTTATATACTCATGTAAACTTTTAGAGATCTTTGTGATGTATTGGTCATTAATATTTAATTTATCACTTACTAAATATTTAATTTTGTACAGTGCTTTAATTGAAAAGGTAATGGATTGTGTTGCCTACAAGAACCTGTATATAAAGATCTGGTAGATCTCTCTGTCTTTTGAAAAATAATTATATTTATACCCAGTTTGCAGGAGGTAAAATGCATTATGAAGAGATTAGTCATGCAAATGTGTTGTCTCATTTTAGTTTAAAAAAGGCAGGAGTAAACACCAGCAGGCAGTATTTGTATTGCAAAGAGAGAGTTGTTATGAACCTATAGTGAAACTGCCACCTGGATCTTCACTATTCCCATGATCACACAAAAGTTGAGCTGTCTGCTTCTACCTGCCATGGCTGACAGACCAGTGATTATGTGAGGAGCTGAGATATTAGCATAGGCCCTAGTGCAAGGGAGACATACAAGCTACACAACATCCTTGTTCTTGTGCTCCCCCCCCCACCCCAGATGGGCAGTGCAGTTAAGCCTCTGCACTCTTGGGAATTAAGGCCTTCGCCTCTGCACCTACCTGGGAGTCGTGCCACTCTAATATCTAGAGGGTGAAGCAGTCCAAGATACAAGCCAGTCAAAAAGCAGTGTTGCGCAATCTTGCCCTTTTATTTTTTTCATGAAAATGGCATGTGAAAGCTCCATGCCACAGTCTCTCTCCTGTTCTGTGGTCACACATGGCCACCATCTTCACCCCTTATGTACTGTACAACATGCACAAATCCTGGCATATCTTGAAAGCAGTCTCTCTTTCGGGTCTCAAGCCTCCCGCTGTGCAACAGACCATGAACACACTCTTCCTCTTCCAGTAGTTTTTTGCTCTTAATCCAGCAAAGCACTTTCTTAGGTGTTTTCTTAATAGCAAGCTTATGGTTAAGCATTTGTTTATGTACTTTGTTAAGATGTGTTTTGCTGAATCCCTGCCAAATGAAAACAGATAGGCTCATTTACCCTGGTGTTCTTCCATGAGCCTTCAGGAGAGCTGTAAGAGCAGCAATCTTGATGAAAGGTGTACTCCAAAGCAAGCAAGGGGCAGAGCTAAGTGATTCTAGGCCACAAGACGTCTCCGAGTTCTCTGGAAAGCTATAGTTTTGGGGATTATGCTTGCTTTCCTTGTGCCTTTTCTTCCAGGGAAGAGCACCACCCTCTCTGAAAGGAGTGTCACCCTGCCTAGTCATCTCTAGTGTCATCCCAAGTACCTAGAAGGAGCAGAACCAAGGAACAGAAGTCTTCCCCCATTTGTCACCAAGCAGCAGCCATAGCTGGGTTATATGCAGTGAGCAGGGTTCTTCTTTCTGCTGTATCATCCTGTCTCTGCTGTAGGATACTTCAAACAGGAGTGTGCGCCTCTTCTCGTGGCATTTCTGATGAGCCAGAGGGGACACAAACTGTTGATGGATCCTTAAAGCTGTTCCCTTTTACTAAAGAGCAGCCAGTATAATTTGTCATGCTGTGGGATTGAAAGATTTTGGAGACTGATGTTAACATGTTAGAATTTGGTATAAAATGTTGACCACTGTCCATCACTCAAGAAACAATGTGATAAGTTTAAGGTTTTGCAACATATCACATACTTTAAAAAAGTATTAAATAATGTCTTATACAACATATTAATGAAACAAATTGTTAGCCTAGGAACACAGATTTGTGGAGCTGTGTTTTTAAAGTAAATGTTATTCACAAACTTGAAAATGCTGCTAATAGTGACATTTATGTTCAAATGCCCTGACTGTAGTATAAGGTCTCAGAACAGTATATTAGTAAATGTAGTATGGTCTTAAGGAAAAACAGCAAATGAGCATGGCATTGAAAGCTTTGACATAATTCAAGAGCAGGCTGAATCAATACTGCATTGGCAATATTTATTGTTCAGTGTTTTATGTAAGGGGCTTTCTGTGTGCACAGTTTGGTTTCTGTAACTGATGATACTCCTGCTATCCACAGGGAGCCTAGCTTGTTACCAGAATGTGCCTGTTTATAATAGTTTTAATGCCAAATAAAAAAGTATGTGGAAGAAGGGAAGAGTGGAATTTGGACTTTAAAATGTCTTTCTCATGAATTATTTATGCTATTTATTCTGCAAGATCAAGTGATGTTTTAAAAAAAAAGTATGACAGGGAGTGCACAAGAGATTTCAGAGGTTGGATATGAACAACAAATCTTTGCTAGGAAAGAAAAAACAATAAAACCATCTCCAAACCTCAAACAGAAAGTTTGCCTAAGAAATATCAAAGATCAGTGTTGTGAGACTGTAAAATGCAGACCCAAATCTATCATTTTATTTTTACAGCAAGGAGTTGTCAAGCTCTTCTCTGATACGAGACTAAAGAGCAATTTGCAAAGTGGGGTGGCAGAACACAGATCACCTTCATTTTTAGCACACCATAGCCTGGGATGAACCAATGCATGTGCTAACCTCTGTAAAAACCGTGAATTTCAGCCTCCTTCACGGCACAGGTAATTAACTCTGGTATGTGGATGGGAAGTCCTTCAGTTTAATACAGTGAGCACCAAAAGGGTTTCTATGGAATGCCAGTCTTGCCTTCCTTCATTTTTTTTGTAATCACTTAGAGGACAGCAGTGAACATCTTTCTAAATGCCAGTGGATGTGTATTGGGGAAGGGAAAGGGTGCAACAGGGGAAAAAAAAAAAAATCACTTTTTGTCAGTTTGCTGAGTTTAGGCAATGTTGAGTTTGACTTCTCAGGAAAGCCTGATCTGAAATGTCTAGTGGAAGGCACAGAAGGTGTCCAGGAAAGAGCTTATTGCACTGAGTTCGTACAGACATTTGAATGGAAGGGAAGAGCAACATCTGTGTTACCTTGTAGAACCAGGTGCTGGGGGCTCTGTCCTGTTTCTTTCTGTGTGCTTTGCAGATCCCCATGCCAGCATTAGCACTAACTTTCAAGCAGATATTGCACTATTTGCTGGAAATAGTGTGAGGAAACTGCCATTCTGCAGAGGATACAGCTGAGGGGCAGGAACAGAGAGAGCATTTGTTTTGAGAGTATGAAGACCAAGTGTTGCCAAATAACGATCATAAAGACAAACATGCCTGCTTCTTGCTGACATCAATAGTAAGTCCGCTTGTATCTTGTGACTTGCAGGACACTCAGCCTCTGGGCAGCTGTGTCACCCAGGAGCCCACTACTCCCTGACAAGCGCTGAGAAAGTACCCAGCCTTGCCTTCACGGTGGGGGTGGAGAAGGTACGCTCAGCCCTCATTAGCAGGGAGCATGGAGACCCTCTGGTAGCATCTCCTGCATCTGCTGGAGTCAGCAGAGCTCCATTGATTTGAGTAGCCCTAGAATTTGATTGACATTTACCAATGGAGCTAGGCTCCGTGGTGTCACTGGTGTTTATGAAAGTGCAATGTGGTGGAAGTACTAGTATAATTTTTTCCAGTGGATACCATGGAATGATGATGTGCAGTTAGAAAATGCCTTATACTAGGTAAAGCCTGTTACTCTCCCCTTGTCTTGCTTGCTCTGCATATAAACAGAGACCAATTGGGGTTGTACCAGCTGCTTAATTTATTCAGATATTCAGATTTGTAATTTAATGACATCTTGTCAACTGTGGTAGACTCTGGTTCAGACCCACAGTATTTGCTGCTGCAGCAGGTCTCACTGGCATAGAAACTAGCAAAGCAGCAGCATGTAATTCAAGAGCTCTTTACATCTATGTAACCACGGATACCTAAATGATGCATAAGACCAGTGTTTACAAAATTTAGTGCATTGTTTCCAGAAATAGGAAGCACAGATTGTGAGTTCTCCCTGGGATATATGTGCAGGAGATGAAAAGTAAAAATAATGCTCTTCTACTTTTATGAAATAGTGTTCTGTAGTAGGTTCTACTTTCAGCTGTTTTGACTATAGTAGGTGTTGATGGCTGCGGATTTGTAGCTTTGATGGCTATGGTAGACTTTGATGGCTGAATTTCATATTTAATGTCAGGTGAGAAGGGCAACAAATTGCTGACTTGGAAGCTTGCCTTCATAGAGGCTATTGCATAAGGTAATGAGTTCATTGGTTAAAAAAATTATCTGTGCAATAGAGACACTAAATGCCCCAGAGTTCTTTATTGTAAGTGCAAATGATAAACTCTCTCACAAAAATATGTTTTTTAAAGCAAAAATAAATGCATACATAGCATGCCTTTTATCTTCTATTTGTATTGTATTGTATCTCATCATGCCTGTTGTGTTTTAACACAATTCCCTACATAGGACAGTTTCCTAAGGGTATCTTTTATTCAGCACTACTTTGTTGCGATTTCTCTTTCTTCTCCTCAGACAAAATGACTGGTTCTAGGATCAACAATTGCCATCTGCTTCTTTCTGTACTACTTCAGAGTACAACATACTCTGTTGTACCTCAGTTTCTACTTCCCAGGTTAATGTCTTTATTCATCCACCCACTCATTCATTCATTTTAACCATTCAGTTTCAATCTTGGTTTAGAAAGGATGTCCAGTTAGGACTATAGGCAGATTTTATAAGACTATAAAATGTCTCAGCAATAAGTAAAGATGCATGAACAAAAACCCCTAAACCTTTCTGGAAAAACTCACACAAAGCAACAGACCATTTCATTCTCCTGATGCTTTTCCAGACAGTCACCAGTATCATCATGACCTGTTGTTTTTTTTCTAGAGCTGGACAAGCCATGGTATGGGGGCAGGGAAGGCATAAAATATATATCTCAGGAAAAAAGATGTTCCACAAACTACACTAAACATTAAAATGTCTTGCTTTACAATGAGCTTTAAATGACTTTTAAGTGTTTTTTGCTAAACCGCTGGGAAAAATCTCTTTTTTCATTGCTGAAACCCAAGTACTCTGTTTCAGGTTGATATGTGTAAAAAAGCCTATAAGGAAAATTTTTATGAAATGGAAGATTTTCCACATTTTTGCAGAGTTTGAAGAAAAAACAAACAGCAAAAAGCAGTCCTGAAAAATTCTAACAACACTTCAGTATGTTACTGATTTCAATGAGCACAAATGACAGGTTCCTCATCTTACCTAGCAAAATCCTCTAGGTAAGGTCAGCAGAGGCATACATGGTGGATGCTCTAACATTGAGGACTTGAGAGCTATTCTTGCATTTATGGTGTATTCGTTCTTTGCTTGTTCATGTTCACAACTTTATAGGGTACGCTTTCCTCTGTATTTAAATCAATATAGAAAAATGTATGAGCTAGCAGCCACAGAAGTCGGCTGCTTCAAGACATTTGATCAAAGCTGGAACTGCAGTAGCTGGAGGCCAGTGCTTGCAGTAGCTGCAGGAGATGGTTCTTCCTCCTGTTCCAACCCTGGGCATGCTATTTTATAATTTGCTTAATGTACTTATAAGTAGATTGTGGTCTGAGAAGGAGGCAAAAGATGAGGGATTGTCAGACAGTTGCTCTTGATTAAAAGCATGACATTATCTTAAAAAAATATTTTAAAATAAAGCACCAGGAGGCAGAAATTCTCCTCTTCCTCCAGAACCCAGCACAGATTTTATTCAGAGCTCTTGATGGAGAAGAAAGCTTTCCCTTAGGTTTATCTGCCTTTCAGAAAGTCCCTGTTTGGTTAAATTTAAACACCATATGATCAGCAGGTCTCTTTGACTTGGAATTACACCAGGGTCTAAGGCAATTTGGGAGCTCCCTGCCAGCTGGTTGTACTGAGTAGGAGGTGAGAATGTGCATGTGCACATGTGCCTGCAAACCCATGCACAGAGGTGAAGCGGTTTTTTTAAAATCTACTCTCTACTATACAAACATGACAAGTGTAAAGATTTGTGAAGAAAGCATTTACTTCACAGCTGTTTTTTGTTAATCTGTGTCGTCTAAACAGTGCAACATTATGTAGTGCATGCCTACTGGTTGTTTAAGAGCAAAGCAAACTCCCCAAAATAAAAATAATTATGAACTCAGTGGGAAAAATTGACCATGAAGAAAAGCCAGCATTTGATCCTTGCTACTGCAACAGGCTTATTCCCTGGCTAAGCGAGGAACCATCCTGCTGCTGTACATTTCCCACACAAGTTTTGTTTCTGTTAGCTTTGCTACTGTGACCAGGATGTCAGCTTAGCTTCCAAACAGCATTTTTATAATGGATTTTTATGGATTATTTCAGTTTTACAGTTACACCCACCAACTTGAAGCGCAAGATGTAGGGCACTATTTAGGGGCTTTATGCTGTACATAGCAGTGTGGGGAATCCGCAGTAAAAATATGTTCCTCTGCAGTAGAACAGGCAAGTGATTCAGATTTTGATAAAGAGCATCACTTTGAATGTGTTATTGTCTTTCCCTTTTTTTTTTTTTTTTTAAACTAATGTCACAGTAGAACTGCAATATGCCTAATTTATAGCATGCTAATATGAATATTAGAACAGTGATTGTTTATATTAGATTCTTTTTGTACTGGGTCTGTGTTATTTTGTAAGAAGCTTACATTTTAATAATTTAAAGCAACAACACTACAAATACCCCTCTAACTTTCAAGTCAACCTTAGTATGAAAAGGAGCTTAAGCCTTATAACTCAGAAGTCAAATTAAGCTGCATGCAAAGATATTCATTAATCAAGTCACAAGATTTTATTGAAGTAAATCATACTTTTTAAAAGATAATATTTGAATGCATGAAGTTAACAAACTAGAATTGTTTGAAAATCATGTAAGACCTGAAGCCAATTCTTGTCTATACAACTCCTGCATTTAACTGTATGAGGGGCATTCACCCGTCCAAATGTAGCTGGATTCTCCCGGAAGCATCTGTGATACGTGTGAAGAAGGAAACCTGTGTGGTCAGATGTAAGGGGGGAGGGATGGGGTGAAGACGAAGTTTGGCTCAGAGCTCCTGCATGGTCCCGGTTGCTGTGGAAACGATGGCCTTTTGCAGTGCCTATTGCAGCTATATACATTCAGAAGAGCCATCTCTTCTGTACATCATTAGGAGGAGCCTAAAACGAAGCCGATCACTTAAGGGCCTGTGCTATGAGGGGAAAACATAGACAATAACTTAAACTGTGTGCTGAAAAAGAGGTAATGAATCACCCTTTTATGCAGTGACGTGTAGTAACATCCAAATGCCATGCTGTGCTGCTTAGGGAGAAGAAAAGGAAACAATGATAGAAATGGAACTGTGCTTTAAAATTCAATAGCTCACAACCTTTCACATGTCTTCCTTATCCTCATGAGCAAGCCAACTGGTATATAATATTCCCCCTCCATTCATCCACTACCTTGTGAATAAGATCATATTTTATGATTATTTCTTAAATTAACAAGGCTCAGGATCTGAGCAGTAGATGCTTCCACTTAAAGCACACTTCCTTCTGCTGTTTGCAGTTTGTTGGTATGAACGACTGTCTGATTGTTACCCAGGCAACCAACGCAGGCGTGAATTTGATTAGATAGAGTTTCACAGATGTGGGCAGTGTTTCAAGCATTGTTTGGTGTTTCTGTCAGCAAGAGAATTCAGTTTGTTAACTTTTAAGAGCTTTTGTTTGAAGGACAGGGAGGAAAAAGGCAAGGAGCTTAAAATAATAATTTTTAGTTGGGGTTATCTCAGCTTGCTAGTTGCTATTTGTGTTTGGCAAATGGTTCCTCATTTTACATAAAGAAAAATGTGGAAAAATTCCAGTATTGACAGCAGGGAGACATATAAAAGTACAAGAATTTTTATTGTCTCCACTGAAGCAGATTAAATTATTACCAACGGTCTAGAAGATAACATCATTAAAATGTGAAGACTATTTGGTCATATCGTAATAATAAGAGTACCGGGAACATGTTTTGATGCTTAGCTATGCACGGTCTGTCTCATGAAGAGGCAGCATTGTATTTTAACTGATGGCAATGTTGTGCCCAGTGTGTTTATTTCTCCAGTGGAACTTGCAGATGTAAACATCTGTTGGATGTGGAGCTAGAGGACAATGGTTTGACATTCTGCGTGAGCTCTCTTGGTGAGAAAAGCTCACTTTCTTTTCCTGTTACAAAAGCAGAAGCGTGAAGTAAACTTTGGAGGCAAAATAAAATGAAAATTGCTTCCCCTAAAACTGAGCATTTCAGAATGCAATGCATTCTTGCAAAGACATAATCCTACATGGTAATGTTAAGCTCAGTTTCCAGGCGCAGAATTCAAGGGAGTTGAGATTTTCTGTTCTGTTTCAAGCTAAACTCTAGAATAAACAAGATTAGCTGTTTAACTGTGATTGCTTGCTTGGGATTGCAATGACCTGGAGGCTGGGAGCTGGAAACAAGCCTTTCCCCACTGCACATTCAGTAACCTTGAGAGCTTTGTGCACTATCCTGCAAATGTACATCAGAGTTCTCATGAGCCAATGAACTCTTCTTTTATGACCCCATTTTCGAAAATTAAGGATTTGGCTGCCAGTGCACCATAATTCATACCTGTCTGTAACTTTATAAGACTGTAACCTTCTTCTGGGAACATTTAGTCTAGCTTTTTAAGGAAACACAGCTTGTGATGATGTTGTCCATCTATCTGTGAGTCAGTTACTTGCTAGCAGCTTTTGATTTCTTTGGCAAACTCCAACCAAATTTGTAAATATCAGCTAATTTGATAGCACAGAGAGATCTAGAAGATGTTAAGTTCCTACACATTCTGGTAAGATTGGAAGCTGGATAATTGGGAAAGAGCCTTTAGTGAGAGAAAAACGGGGAATACTCCATTGCTCCCAGCTGAGTTTATAGCAGCCATATAACTAGTAACCTTTCAGGCAACTCCTCGCTTGCATAGCAAGAGGCAGAGCTATCAGCATGGCAGGGTGGCTGGTTTGACGTAGAATATAGCAGGGGAAGGGCCTGGGGACATGAGGGAGCTGCTGTCAAAGAGAAGAATAATACCAGGGGGACTGGGAATGTGTGCAGGGCAGAGCCACTGTGATAGAGCTGTGGGGAAACAGGAGTTATCGGAGGAGATGGGGTGGAGGTGGTAATAATGACAGGAATTATCTGGAAGCCAGACTTTATCGTTTATGCTGTTCATGCGACAATTTGTTTTACCACATCATTCAGCTATGATTTGATCCTGATAGTCTGTAGGGCAAATGAAAGTACCTGTTACAGATCAAAATTTCATTAATGGAATGACTCCTGCTGAGTTGAACAGCTGTTGGATTGGGATCCTGTTTGGTAAAAACAAGTAATAAGGGATCAAAGAGGAGAAGACTCATTAAGAGTAATTAAAAATCTATAACCAGAACACTAGATTTGTAAGGTAGCTCAACCTTCTTGATTGCTGGTCATTTAAAGGTGCAGCCAGTGACCAAATAATTCTTTCCAACTGAGGTGACTTTTTTACTGAAAGCGTTAGGAGATATGCTGAATAATATAGTTTTAAAATGTAATGTTTCTTTTGTAGATTGCTGAAAATAACATAGTTACTTATAACTATTTGTTCTAATAATATGAGCTCTTTTTCTGAACCCCATCAATGCAGGCTTTGGTTTTCTGCAGGTGTATTTCTTATTCACTGTTGTTAGCTGAGAAAGTGTGAGAAAGAATTTTATCCTTCTAGCTGATTGCCAAAAAGTGTTAATCCTTTGTGCTTTGTAATCAGGTGGTATTGTTTCTGCACCTGAACTAGGTAAGTAGGATCATTTTTTATAAGACAATTGCTAGGAATGCACACTTCTTTGGGTATACGGTCCTGGTTTCAGTTG
>VZTL01078746.1:276-31374 GCA_013400535.1 Scopus umbretta
TGAGCATCTAAGCAGTTTTCCAAGCCTTTCTTCCCTTAGACATTTGTTGTGATTGGCAAAGGAGATCTTGCCAGAATAAAGGTAATGTTTTCTTGCTCTTTTACTGCATTAAAAGAGAAAAATGGTCTAGTTAGAAGCATTGCAAAGTTCCTCAGCTCTGCCTTGTGGAATTTTGTGTTGATACTTTCTTAGCATGAGATCCTAAAAGGAATAAAAGTTTATCTTAAATGATCTGTCAGGTTCAATTTATTTGTGGTAATTGGCCGTGGGGTCTCCCATTTAGCAAAACCTTGGCTGCTCTTGCATAGCCAGAGAAGCTGGAATAAAAGGCTCTTTTTGCTGCCTACAGATGCACCCATACAAAGCAGTTCAGCTAGCATCCCTGATGGGACTTCGTATCCCATAGAGCCATGGACAAATGTACTGGAAGAATAACTTGATCCTTCACAGTCTGCTTGCATACCACTTTGTGCTGGGTAGCAGATACTAGCAGAAATGCGCACTCCCCCTTTCATGACAGATTTGAGGAATTACGTGCAGCCTCCTTCCCTCAAATAGTGCTGCCATAACCAGGCATGGGCACCAGGGGCAAGGTGCACTCTAGTAGCCTACAGGCTACTGCCAAGTATGGACTCTTGGCATGCATTAAAATTATGCTTGTTTGAACCCCAGAATTTGCAGTGCTTTTCCTGAAGTCCAGATATCAGCCAGCTGCAGGTGCAAAGGGTGGTGAGAGAAGAGATGATTTCTAGGCCCTAGCAGTATCTGTTGCTTTGTGCTTTCACCAGCTTACTAATATATAGACTAAAAGAATATGCGTAAAAGTGGCTTGGCAGTATCCTTCATTACAATGTAATTGATTTCGTGACTGTCTGTAATTTACACTCATTCATGCAGTATTCATTCCAGATGGCATTTTTATTCTCATCATTTTGGATAAATTGAAGGTGAAATATTATGAAATACTTTATGTAAGACTAGGTATATTCCATTTGCTTGCTTTCCTTTCATCTTCTTGGCTTTGCAACTATTATTAAAAACAAACAAAAAAGGGGGAGACAGGAGTAAGGGAGTAAAATATGACATTTGTATGCCATAAATCAAGCAATTGAAAGTCAGCACTTACACGATCAAAGGTATCACACAAATATTTTTTTCATTCTATTCTTAAGTATAAAATGACTAATGCTGAAAATCTTTAGCAACTTAAAAGTTACAAGCAGCTGAGGTAAGCTCATTCAAGGTCCAGATAAAGAAACTGGAATACTCTGTGCTGACAGACCCAATTTTAACTAGGTGAGTGATTAGGTCATAGAGCGGCTTTTAGTCACTTTGCATTAAGAAAGTGAAATTCTGTCCCTGTTTTACATTGCTCAGGATGGTGATGGAAACACAGAGTTGAAATGTTTGAGAATGTTACTCATTCAGTCAAATGGTTTGCCACTTAGCATTTACAAATAGTTTCTTGACTAATATAGAAACAGGAAGGCTACACAAGGTGGGCAGAAAGGAAAAAAAAACCTACAGGGTTCTCTGCATTTCCCCGCTGTCAGTCCTTTTGTATACATCTTTGGTGGTGTCCTCCCAGAGGAGAGGACTGCTAGAAAACTAGACCTGGAAAACTAGGTCCAATTCTTCCTTTGGTAAAAATACTAGGCCCTTTACAACTGGTTAAATTTTGTATAGAATATAGTGTTGCACATATACTGTTGTCACAGACCCAGCACAAACAGCATACATGTCCTCTCTGTCACCATCATGTATGTACTTTCCAGTCTTTGTAGAGGGCCAGCAGCAATCAGTGCCTGAAATACTGGCAAACTCCTTTGTGCTTTGACTAGAATATTCTCCTGTGTATTCCCTTTTCTCAGATGATATGAGTTTGCTGGGAATTGTCTTCATCTGAGATTTGTGAATTGCTGTTCAAAAAATTGCCGCTGATTGCCTAAACAAAAAGCTGTGGGTGCCTCATAAAAGTCTAAAACAGGAGGAAAGCTTCCTGGCTTGTACACATGGTAGGTTTCCCCTCCTATACTACAATTTAGCTGCCATTCTCAAGGATAGAATTTTTGCCTCTAGTTCATAATTATGAGGCTAGATAAAGATGTAAGGGAATATTTAGATTAAATGTCAGCAAAATCACTGGGTAACTCTACATAACAGTCAGGCACTAGAACAAGCTGCCAGGAAGGTTATGCCATCCACATTTCATTTTTCAGAACAGGCTAGCCTTTTTTTCTACTAAAAATGACATTAGACAATTAATCCTGTTGGGGTGGCCAAGGACTAACAGAGCTGAACAATAGATGTTTCTCCTTTTCATCTGGAATGACTCTATGAATTGTGCTGTTCTGTAGAAATCAATAGCTGATCTGTTAGATGGATAAAGCCCAATCAACAGATAAAATATAAATGGAGCTGCATCACACTGAATTGGGTCAAATTGCATTGGAAGTGGGTCAAGCCTTTAGGAATCCCTACTGTTGATTATAATGAGTGCACAAGATTTTAAAACCAGCTTACTGGTTTTAATCAGCAATAGCTTATGGTATGATGAATTACTGCTGTGTATATAAATACTTTAATTAAGCAGTACTTTATGAAGACGGTGTAGTTGTACCATTGTAAACTCTGAGCCTGATCCAGCAATGTTCTGAGTAGATCTTGAAATGTTATATTGATTAGACATTCAGGACTTCCAGCATCTCACACAATCAAACCTATAATCTGACAGACAATTCAAGAGACCCTGTTTTGCATGTGGCTTAAATATTCATCTGAGACTATAACTGTTTTTAATTTTTAAGGCATTGCTCCACAGCCTGCTTTGAACTTATTGTATACAATAAAAAACCTGAACCAATATTAATAATAAGGACCCAGTTATAGAAAATATGTTCTTGAGGCATATGAAATACAAATCCTTATTTCCTTGAAGAAATACAGAGGTATACCAGACATGTGAAAGTCTGCTGCAGTGCCTTCTCACAGGAGTACAAATGCAAGTTGTGCATATAATTTAGTGTTTGCAAAAGTTAATCACATGCAATTTTGAATATTTCTTTTGTTTTACTTTCGACACATGCACAAGCTGACTGTGCTTGTCAAGTGAAAATGGTCTAAGTTTGGATGATAAATTTGTTTTATTCAGTAACTGAATAAGTGGAGTTCATTGAAAGATTTTAATTGTTTTACCCATCTATATAGGCTTAAGAATGTAGGTCCTCAGAGTTGTTCCTCAGATGTTTGCCTGATCTTAAACTCCCTGCGCGGCCATATTTACACCAGCATTTGTCTGCTCCAGACTCACACTAAAATATGGCACATCTAAGCACTAGTACCTCAGGACAAACTTACTTTTCTGGTGTTTGGCAGTTCCAGGAAAGCACCCTGTCGGGCAAGGTTTTGCTCAAGACTTCCCCCTGCCTAGCAGGCAGAGCACCCAGATGAAAGGTGCATAATTCGGATTTGGTTCCATCCTCCGCTTGATGTGGAGCAGGGGTTTGCATCAAAACCCCTCTTTATTCAAAGTTACTGAACTGTTCCTGAGATATATCTGGGTTGAATCTCTAAGTCTTTCATGCTAGATCTTTTTGCCATGTATAAATAGCTAAATATTCATTTATCACAAAGAAAGCACAAAATGACAGTCCAGGAGCCGGGGCATTCCTCTAGAGGTTAGATCCCTCATCGAGATTGTTCAGAGAAGGAACTTAAACTCTTATTTACTGTATCTCAGAGGAGTATTCCTGTGACTGACCTAGGGGGCTAAGTGGGGTTAACAGGAATTCCTCTTTCTTGTAAAAAAAAAAGTATTGGGTCAGTTCTAGCATATATTTGCACTGTTAATTATACCCATATTTGTGTTTGACCTGGTGCCTAGGTTTTTGGTAAGCCACGTCATTGAATCTCCTGGCCAACACAAGTGGAAAGATAAGTGGAAATTCTTTAACTTGTATTTCAGCAGTCGTAGACCTTTGAAGTAGCAGCAAAAGCTAAACTACTAGCTTAAGGAAGTTAAAACAGTAGGAAATTTCAAGAAATAACCTAAGCCCAAACACATCAGTGCAAGAGCAGTCATCTGTGGCTGAACTCCGTTTCTGTCATTTGTGTGCTCAGCTCTATTTGCACTGGTTTAACTGACAGCAGGATTTTTTTGTGCGTGAAGGTATCGTTTTCCTTAGTGGCCTTTTTACAAACATTTCTTCCAAACCTTTGTTCCTTAACTCTTTTCAAAGCTACGCTACTACACACAATAAATCTGTGTGAAAGAAGGGAATAATTGATTATGTCTATGTTTATTTTCGTTCATCTTTCTTTCGTAAGATGGTCACCTCAGAAGATGAAATCTGTCCCATCTCTGATATCCATGAAAAAACAAATATCTTACCCGATATTTACATCTGGGCAAGTTGTGTTGGCCCACCTTAAAGAAAGATACAAGCAATTCCAGAATGAAACTCAATCTTATCCTTAAGTATGTGTCCTCATTAGACCAAGCAAATCATGCTCTAAAAGAAGTGCCTGTTTTCCCCAACATCTTGGCAGGGAGTTTGGACAAGGTAGTTGAGATAGAGAGGTCTACGCTACAGTCATTGAAGTTTGGACAGACGAATCCCACCACATCTTCTGACTAATAAACAGTGTAGCAGCTATGAAAGGGAGGAATTAACTATAGTAATAATAATGAGCTAACTCAAGCACTGTTCAGTTGCCTGTTCTGTGTGTTTGAATTCTGCAGTCGTGTAATAAGGTTTAAATAATCAAGTTCAGACACTTTTATTATTTACTGCCTTTAGATCTCACAAAAATACTTTGCTGCTGCTGAAGAATAAATCAAACAAAATTAAACCTGTAAATCTGAGAACTCAGCATCCTTGCTGAGAAAGCCCAAACTATATTTTTTAGTGATGCCAATTAAGATTAAATTAAGATTAAATTAATTTTAGAGTCCCCCCAGCACAGTAATTTAGAGAATGAAGCAAATCCAGACTAGTTTCTCAGAGCAGAACTGGTAGGGATATCACCCTGACTGGCTTATTCTAGCAAGATAAGGGAAAAAATGAGGCTTTAACTTCCTAACTTACGTTGCTGTGTGCATAAAGTTTTCTTGTACATGCAAATCATGGTAAACTCCAAACAGTTACACCATTCATAAACCAAGAAGCCCTCAGTGAGATTGCCAATGCCAGGCTCTGTTGCACTTCTTGCACTCTCCATGACTGAACTCTGAATTGGAAGAGCCATCCAGAGGTGAAAAGAACTTCTGTTAAGGTCAGGCTTCAGCCTTTAGACTGACTTTACAGACGGTTGGGAACGATAATTCATTTCAAAAAACTGAGCATGTTGGTTTTGTAAAAGATAATGGCGTAGGAAATTATATTGAATGTGTAGTTATGATGCCAAAGGTCAGTTGCACCTGAACAGTATAGCTGGGTTAGGAACTCAACATCCTGTAAAACGGTGAGACTTTTTGCCTGTGGCAGCTTATGTGTCTTCAGCTGAAGACTGTCATGTCTGAGCGGTCTTGTGGGATGTATCATCACAGGCTGATGACTTCAGTGGCAGAATGAACTTCAAGAGCACAGGAATCATTAGTGTCATACCTGCTTTTTGGAGACTTTGTGGGCTCCCTGAAGCACCTCTCTGATTGCTCATTGTCTTAGACTTGCTGGACAGCTGTGGCTGACTGTCCCTTGTGGTACCTGCTGTTTAGTGTAGTAAGCCAGACAGTTTGGTACCTGCAGCCTCGTGGCCTGACTACAGATGGAGCTAACTCCTGTGTCTCTCACTTATCAATTGTTTTTATCAGGAGAGAATAATTTGACAATCACATACATGCAGCAAAAAATAGTATGCGGTGTTTGACTATAAATAAATGATTTTAAGTCTTTCTCTTCTGCAAGATTCTTCTTCTTTTTTAATATTTGTGATAATTTACTAAATTTTGCTAAATTTTGTAATCTTGTTTAACACCAGAGAAAGAGATCTAAATATTTTAAAAGTTATGTTTTGCACTTTTTGATTTTGCTTGGCAATCAAATAAAGTTGCAAGGTTAATCTATTTTTAGTAAGAAAAGAAAAAAAATTATCATTTATACAGTAATGAGAACTGTAAGTTGATTTCATTAATTCACAATTTATTTCCACTCAAACCCAAATACTTTGAGAAAAATTGTAACTTGATTTGGAAATATTCCTTTTAAAAGTGGCTTTAAAACTCTTTCTTTTATTTGTGATTTCTATAAGAGCTATAGTAATATAATTTTAGAAAATTTCATCTGAGCTGGCATGCTCCTAGCAAAAATTAATTGTGATAATTCTGTGCATCTTGATCTTCAAGAGTCTTGTTTTCTTTCTGATATAGAACTAAATTAGTCATACACAAATTCCTCTAAGAAAATGTCTCATGCAAGAAGCAGAGAAATTCAAGATTCTCCAAATGGATTTTTCACCAAATTATGTGTATAGTGCTCTGTTGATTATTAAATTACACTCCGTGCTAGGTCAAGGTATAGAATAAATTATTATCATTTGTTTTAAGTGAATAGGAATTAGATAATTAAGAAGCATATTATTGGGTTTCAGATAGCAGGTAATTTTGTGTTTAAACTCAATGAAAGGTTTGGATGGGGTGTAAAGAAGGAAGCTTTTATTAAGAAAATAAGAGCAGGAAATTGGACCACTCAGAACAGACTTACTCAATTTCTCTTACTCAAATCAGTGGGCAGGCTTTTACAAAAACAGTATTAACTACAGAAGGTAACACTGAATGTACAAGCTAGATCAGAAGATGGATTTAGTTTTTGTTTTCAGTTGAATGCAGTTATCTTTCAGTAGTATAGGCTTTACAACATTTTCTGTAAAAACTTTCTAAGGTTTGGAAAGCCCCACTGAAGGAAATAGAAACAGTGCATCTGAGAACATCATGCCCCGATTTAAAAAAAAACACATGATTTCATACATTATCAAAAATACTTTATCTGTTTGTATTTTCTGTCTGTTTGTTCATTACTTCATTTTTATAGGCAAAATCAGGAAACTCAATAGGACAGATTTATAGATAAAAATCACAAACTGAATAGGTACACTGTTCTGGTTGGTGAATTGCTGCTTTTGAACTGGACCTGGTTGAAAGAGATGTGTAACTCTTTGGATCTTTTCTTGAAAACTTCAAAACAATAGTGATATGGCCCAAAGAGTTGATTAGTTTTGAGGAACATTAATTCTCCAAATATGAGAAGATTAAGGACTAAATAATAGGTAAAAGGGCCTGTAAATAATATTTCTTTTGGGTAAGGATTATGGGTCTACATGGCTGTTTCCCAGGGCTCTGGTCTCTCCAGGGTTAGCTGCTGTAACTTTTGGTAATGAAGTATGGCAAGGTGGTGTCCTTGTCTTCCCACCATCTCTCTACACCTACTGGTCACTGGGCTCAGTGTGATTGCCCTACCTGACTGTTGAGCTGTGTTCTACTTCTGTATGTGTATGAGCCTGCTCTCTGGTCTCTAGCCTCTCTGTCAGTCCTCCTGGTCTCATAAAATGTTGTTCAGCCCTATAATCATGCTGAAACTTAAAAACAAACAATTAAAAATTATGAAATTTTCACACAGGTTAAGTTTTTTGTTGGCTTTATTAAGGACTGTTGAGGTATATTGCCATATAAACAGAATATTTTTGGTACATTTTGGGGAGGCCTGTCAAAGCATTGAAGGGTTTCAATCTTTCAAGGGTAGGAGCATGAACTGGAAAGGACTGTGTTGTTAATGGCTAGTCCAGAAGACCCCATAAAATTTCCATGGTAGCTCCACTGTCCCTCCCACATACACGTACAAGAAACACCAGAAAACTTATGATGTGCTATCTTTGAACAACAGCTTCAAAATCTGCCAGAACAACTGGGGCACACTACACAGGAAAGAAATAACCCAAGTGATGCAGCAGGTTGACGTGGTCTCAATACCGGTTGCAGAAGTGAGAATCACTTTCACGCTGGTTGCGTGAGGTGCAACATTGGTATCCTCCACAGATTAGGTACAAAAAGCACCTGCAGAAATGTTCTGTCTCCTGGATTACGCTATGGAAGTTATAGAATATTTTCCATTTAAGTAAGGAACTTCCATTTCTAGGAATACATCTGCTGCTGCATGCCAGAAATTATTCAGTAGAGCAAGGCAAAGTAAGCTACAGTGTTGGTGCTGTATGTGGGAAACAGGGGCGCTGCCAAACAGCAGTGCTCTCCTGTGAATAGCGTGATTGAAAAGGAGCCAGCGACTCCTCTTGCAGCAAGGCCAGAGCAGAGGAGGATGCCACACAAGCACTGTTCTGTTCAGCAGCTGTGTTTTCCCCCATGTTTACACATGCTACTGATGCAATGAGGAGTAACGTGGTGTAGTTGAGTGAGAAAGTGATTTAAGCAGGGTTGACTTTTGGCACAGGCAAATTCTGTCTTAGCATGTGTTGTGGCATGCAACATGTGCCATAAACCCTGGCCCCTTTGTTGTCCCTTCTCTTTCCTCATCCTGGTCCTACTTGGACCAATACCAGGACATCTCCTGTTCCTTCAAGAAAGTCAGGAGGTGCTAGATGCTGAGATGGTAACACTGTTGAGGCGAGGAGGGCATCAGGAATAATGAAAAAGGAAAGGAATTCGGGGGCCCCAGGTTTCCAAATATGCAAGTGAGGATCTAGGCACCGGTGTCAGCGCAAGAAGTGTGACTGCTACTCTAGGTTATGGTTCACATGTTTCTGGCTGCTGCATGCTCATGAGTTTTGACCTTTATTGTCTTACATCCCATTGTTCTTGCTTAAATCAAAGTTACTTAAATCGAGAAACTACCGATTTATGCTAGGTCTTTCTGTACCTACCCAAAACACAGGAAAGCAAGACAATTTTTACAGACATTTTACAGCAGGACATTTTTACATCTTGTACCGAAAAGCAGTTAGTAAGAGCATTTGACTTGCATTGCTAGCTCCCATTAATTTGTAAAGGCTATTACGTGAGAAGGAATTGTGTACAAGAAGGTGAAGAGGCAAAAACAGTACCAAAGTTTAAGCAGTATTTTCTAATATAATTTTGTACTGAGGTTCTTAACATTTGGGGGGGTTAAAGTTTTATGGTCAAATAGGTAGAGTGCTTTTTATAATTCTGCTAACTATGTAAAACGTGTGACATAGATTATGATTATGCTCCATTCAATCTCCCTTTTACCTTTCTGAAGCATTCCATAATTTGAATTTTCATTGAATGCTGTAACTAGCAATGGATTGGTCGCAATTGCTGAGATACATATGCACTGAGATACATACTCACTTCAAGTAAGATTTAAATCCCCTTCGGACAGTTTAATCACTGTGGTTTTGACTTTCAAACTTGTAGCGATTAAAGTTCATGGGACAGTTGACTTTTGTAGATAGCTTATAGTAATACTTTGCTAACAGTTTTGGGGAAAGATTTTTCAAATATTTTTTTCTTGAAGCTGGTTTTGGTATTTTCTCATTCCAGAATTTCCCCTGCTCTCATGCTCCAAATATACCTCAGCTTTCGTTACTTACCATGCATCTACAATTTTAACATTATCTCAGGGTAAAGGCAAAACATTATGCTAGACAGGGAGACAAATATTCCTCACATTTGAAACACTAGAATTTTTCAAGTTTTGATTCCAATTGTAATGAAAAACTGATTACATTGGTTTTGTACACCAGTTTTCCAGAGTTTTGTGCATCTAAAGAGGTTATTTAATCTAGTCTTTTACACCTAGCCAATTGTAAAGTCTCTACCATTCTTCACTGTCATACTGCAATACAGTGATACATGAGAAAAACTGCATACTTCTGCTTTTCTAGTTTTAATCAGCTTTTCAAGGATTTTTGCTTTATATTATATTTCATTTCTACAGGCATAAATCCTGTAACAAGTTAATGTTCAAACTAAAATTATCATTGCTGTATGCTATCGAATTTTCTGGGCAGAATAGATTCTTTCAAGCTATGAGTGTTTTGTCAAACTGTTTTCTCTCAGTACCTAAAATATCAGGTTTGATTTTGGAGACTCTTAGATGACTGCATTTAATGCTATGCACAAAAACAAAGCTATGCTTACGCATAAACGCTTGTGTGATCTGGCTGTGCTTTGCCAGGCAACTTTATTCTAGAGCTGTCTGTCAGGTGTATTATATAACTGCTCTATATTAATTATTAAATCCTTTATTATTTAGAGTAATTATAATTTAATGGCTGTAGCTTTCCATGTGAAGTTTTTTCTCTTAATGCAGGCCTGTTTTCTGTAGCTATTCAAACTCCAGATAAAGAAATAAAAGAAAAAATAAATCATAATTTAAAATTAAACAGCACAACAATGAAGCATACCATATTTTATGAAAATTTTGAAGAAATCCTTAAAGATAAAATCAGGGACTATCAGTTTAAAACTCTTCTTTGTATCGGTCTTCTAAACCACTTTCGTCACTTTTAGTAAAATATGTGTTGTTCCTAATTTGTACTAAGATGAGATTATTGTTGGCTCTTTTTCCTCCTTTCTGTTTTCTCCAGTGGATTAGTAATACAAAGAGCTTACTAGAAACAGGTTAAAGCAAGCAGAGGTTCACTGAAGTATCAGGAAAATTGAGTTATTTCTATGGAACTTTGACTTTTAACAAGTTCTAGCTGGAGTGTGTTTCGTTCCTCTTGAATACAACGTCAGTTTACAGGTTAAAAAAAAAATCTAACCAAACCAAAATAGTTTCCTGAATGAGCTTTCTTTTACAAACATTATTGGGGTTTTTTTTCTGTAAGTTTTAACATCCTTAGAAATTAAAAGGAAAAATAAAGAAATAGTAGTGGTGATAAATTTTGAAGTTTAAAACTAGAATGCATCCTACTAAAATGTACTGGTAGTAACTGGAGGAAGCCAAACAGCTCTACCAACACGAACAATGTGTATGAGGGTAGGTTAAATTCTGATTTGACTGTTACTACCATCTTACTTTCCAAACTGTTCTGGCCTTGTCCTGATATACAATTCACGTACACTTACATCCAAAAAAACGGGTGTCAAATGGAAATTCATAAGGCGACAAATATCATTGTAGGGGCCTATTGGGCTGGGCTGGTACACAGAACATTTCAAATACTGATTTTTGAAAACCCATCACCTCTTTTGTAGATCACCAGTCTCCAGTGAGTGGATCCATCTCCTGGATCTGTCTCTTAAAGCCTGTGAGAACTGAATAGGGCATGGTCATTTTTTTTTAGCTGCCAATATTTTGCAGAGAGATTTCACGTCTTCCAGTGCCATAGGGCATGGGGCTGCACAGCCTTACCACCTGCACCCCTCGGCCAGTGCCCCAGGCTTTATGATCCTCACACATGTGCTTATGGTCTCACAGCACGCCTCCTCCTGGTGCGTGCCCCAAACTTTCCAGCTTCTCAGGTAGCCTCTTGGGGGTCAAAAAGACAGACAAGAAACACAGACTTCAAAGAGGAATTTCCCAGCATCCACTTCTGCTTGTAAAAACATGGAAAGTAGCACTCAAATATACTTTTCTCACCCTATGAATCATGCGGTTCTTGGGTTTGATAGGCATCCTGGACTTGTGTAACTTTTCTTGTTTTCTCACTCCCCGGTGTGCCACCCCTAAATGTGTCAGTGACAAGCCCATCCCTGATGGGGAGCATACCTCCCTTAGGACAGGGAAATACAATCTGTGGTCCCATGTGGCTCTAAGCCCCGAGCCAGGCTTCTGCATGGGGAGCTAGTTGTCAGGGGAGAGCTAGAGCCTGAAAGGCTCAATGTCTGTGGCTTTCAATGGCTCTTTGAGTGACGGCTTTGTTGTTCGTCTCAGCATTGAAACCTGGAAGAGTGATCTAGGGGAGTTTCACTACTTGGGTTCCTTATAGTCTTCTCTATATCTCGGGATCACTTGCAGATGCGGGTTATTATACAAGTGGGCTCTTTGTTGCTCTAATTTTTTTCTGGAAAGCTTCCCTTACTCTTCCTGAATAAAGTATCTGGAATAAGCCAGCCTGGCTGAGTCAAAACTGGCTTTTTTGTACAGGGAAAAATAACCCTGGCAGTTGCCATACAAATTACAAGACAGAAAAGAGCATAGAGTTCGCAGCTTTGTATAAATGTGTTCAGTGCAGCCTCAGCTATCTTATTTTGTAACTTAGTATGAGGGCAGTGGGAATTTTGCCTTTGGGTTTGACCCTGAATGATGAAGAAGATATTCAAAGCTCTTTATGTGCTACAGTGTTTTCACAGGCCACCTGGTGTAATGGCAAGAGTAGGTATTCAAGGACATAGTGAGTAGTTCAGATCCATCACTCATAATATGCACAACAGCTGCTGCTCTCTTCCCATCTTGGGCATGGTAATTGTGAAACTCCAACCTCTAAATAATGCACTCTTAACTCTGAAAAAGTTTAAGGATGCAGAGCGTAAGAAAGAAGCCAGAGCGTCTCATTTTCTGACCTCTCAGCTGGAGCAGACCAGGCAGAGCCTGCTGCGAGGCTGCTCAGCACGTGCTGAGCCCTCCCCCCACAACGGAGGGGAAGCACAAGCCTGACAGATGGCAAGGGAAGGCCCTAATCATATAATCATAGGTATGCGACCAAATGTGCCATAATGGAGCCTTTGTTTTGCACCTGCTTTGTGTGAGATTACCAGAATGCAGGCATGCCTTGCTAAGCGGAGGGAAAACAACCTTTGTTGTGAAGCACTCAGGCACTTCATCATGTCTGTGCAATAGCTGCCATGCTGCTCTGCTCCTGCCCTCTGGCCATCTTTATTTCCGTCATGTTATGCATTTAAGTTTGGTTATGAGGTAAATTAGGAAGGGCCACCCAACCCTCAAAAGGAGGACTGCATCATGCAGCTTGTTCTGTCCATCTGAGCGGCCCCCGAAAACACGGTGGCAGAGACTTGGGGACACTGTTGAGGTCAGCTGAATCTGTCTGCAGGCTGGGGCTACTGTCAGTGGTTGTGCTGTGCATCGCCGGACGGACAAGAAAAGCCTCTCTGGGGAAAGAGGGAACCATCCAAGGTTTTCTAAGTAACTGATTTGCTGGGTCTTTTTGTTTGTCTTCTCAACTGCAAAAAATAAGCGATACTTTAGATTGGATTGAATTTAAAATTTCAGTTAGATAAGTAATGTGTATAGGTAAGTGTAGTGAAACACTTCTTTGGGGCAGCCACAAGAAAATCCAATTAAATGCTAGAATATTAAACTTACTGGAGGAAGAAAAGGTCACCCTGATCCTCTGCCTGATTCAACCAGAGTGTGCATCTGGGCTGGAGTCAGGGTTTTCCAGGTGCCCAGGGCCGTATCTCCTATCAGGACATCCCCTGATGGTGGCTAGTCACATCTGCTGTCAGGTTTGTATGGAAATCTTAAATGCTGAGCCAGCAGATACAAATGATGGAAGCTGGGATTAGGCTACTGTCTTGAGTGTCTTGCATTTTTGGGCTACAGATGAACCTTAACTTGGTGAGTCAGAAGAGACTGACAGCAGTGTTAGTCCTAGTCTTTTCTTCCCTAGATAAATAACACCGCTTGGTGAATTTGACTTAAATTAATGAGTGACTTTTGGGTTAACTAAAAAAACATTCTCTGGTAATTTGATAATGATTCAAATGTTTCTTTCACCAGACTCTCCTGGCAGTGCACGTTGTGCCTACTCAGTTTCCAGGGCACCAGAGAAATAATAATTGCATTTATTCCCCTTGGCTAAGAGATCTGGAAACACTACTGCTCTGTCATCTTGGGTTTCTTTGGAAGTCTCATAGGTTGTCAAAATGGATATGCTGCTGTCCTGTGGTTTGCTGTCCTTTATCTTTGAATTAGTGCAGTGTCACGGTGTATCTTGAATTGTGCCTCATGGTCTCTGATGTTTCAGCACTTTGAAATAAAGCTCAAAAAACAACAAAATATGGCCACAGCCTCTCTCACTGGCAGCTCCACCTCTTGTGCAGTCCTAGCTCCGGTTGTCCCTCTCCTGAAGAGACTCTAACAGATGGAGCTGCTGCTGGGCCCTGGGCTGCTGCCAAGGGGACTTCTCTGCAGATCAGTGGCATCCGCATCCAAACCTGTCGCTGCCTGGAAGGTCCTTCAAACCCAGGAAGCTCCTGGGAGGTCTCCCAGGAAGCCAGGCCAAGCCTGTGTGTCTACACAGTTTAATTTCGTAGCACACCCACTGTAGAAAATGGACTGACGTATGAGGGTAAAGGTACTTAAAGGCACAGAACAATTATTAAAGTTGTGCTATAATTTAATAATTGGGAAAAATGTGTTCTTTTGGTGGCTGCCTGTGGTTTTACATGTGCAATGCTATTTCTGAGTAAGGAAAAGCATGCCAATTTTGGACTCTGCTAGGAAGAGGTGATTCCATATGATAACTGAAATAAAAATATTTTTTTGTTTGTAGATTATGTTACATTTAGATAAATATTAATATTAAAAAACGCATGTATGTTTACATTCTGAGGTACCGTATGACTTGAAAGAATTATTTACTTTGGCAAATAAACTCTCAGAATGATAAGTATTTTCATTCTCTGAAAAATTAATCAACTCATAAAAGAGGATGAATAATAAAATAGGAAAACCCTTAGCTGGATTAAGATGTTGCAGTTATTAAACATGTGTGTATAAAATATAATCATACCGTACCTATTCTTTGAATATTTGCTCATGTCTGTTAACTTCCTTAGTAGAGTTAAAGGTAATTCAAATTACTGACATATGTTTCAGTGGCTATACTGTTTAATTATGATTCTCAGTTAAGATTTTATGCTAGAAGTATTAAAACAAAAAAAAGTGTGATCTCATGTACAACCTAATTTCAAACTATCAAGGAATTTATTACACATCCTAAGGAACAGGAGCTTCTTTTTAGAAGAGTTAATGTAAACTCTGTACACTTGCTTCATCATATCAGTCATTATACTTCATGGATAATCTGCCTTTGTTACTATATTTTTTTTATAACTTTCTCAGTTTCTTGAATGAAAGATATAATGATGGTGTTAACAATTCCGATTTTATGAAGTAATTGGTTTAAACTCAAAGTCATTATTTTTTTATTTCATTGTATAGCTCTTTGATACATTATATATATGTATAAATATGTAATATATATGTACCTAAGATAAAAAATCCGGATGAACTACATTACTAAATTTTTATGCAGAGCTAGAAACCAGTCCAACAAGCAAAACAGGTGACAGATCTATAAATCAGAAAGATAAAAACAAAGGTTAAAAATAAATCGTAAATTTAATTTTTTACAAGCTTTTAAAAATACAGATGCTTGAACTTTTTATGGAAAAATCTTCTTGGGCTATAAAAGAACTAGACTTTTTATGAGTTCAGGATACTTAATGACATTTTATGCGCTGCTTGCTTACTTGCTTGCTATTTCCTATTGGCTGAATACTAATGTAGTAAAATAAGCCCAGGGTTAAGACGTCTTAGTTTTTATCCTGACTCTAAAGCTGACATACAGTTTGGCCTTTGGCTGGTTTAACCTTTCTGTCTATTCTGCTTTATGGATGAATGAAAGATAGAACTTGAGAAGAGGCTATGAAGAGTAATTATCACTTGCTATATATACTGCTTTCCTGTATGTTGCGTGCACTGGGATCCAGGGTTTTAGAAATAAAACACTAGAGAAGAACTTCAAACAAAGGAAATAGTTATGCAGGAGTTAAAGATGAAGGCAATATTTCTTTAGGAAAAAACAATTTTTAACTCCTAATTACAAGTGTAAAAATCGCGGTAGTTCAAATCTTTGCAAAGGTAACATATTTTTCTTCCTTGATTCTTTCTTTTCTGGCAGCTTCTGCTGAAGAATAATCTTCTGTATGACCTGACATTTTCTTCCTTATTTGAACTGCGATTCTTAATCTCAGCATTTCTGTCTTTAAACAAAGAAATGGTTGCTTACAAGAGGATAGAAATTCATGAAAAAGGCTTTGCTCATTCATTATTTATAAGCTTCTCTTGTGATTTTTTTTTTCATTGGAAACTTTCAACGTGTGTTGGTTATTGCTGGTATGTGATAAGGATAACTGAAAATCTTCCTGGTCTTGTTTGACAAGGATATACTATGAAAGTTAAGATTACATTAATTTGCTAGGAATTTCTGCAGGATCCACAATATGGAATGTTTCTGTATTTATTCTGAAGGAAATTAGCTTTCATGACACTTGGTTTAATTCAGTAATGTAAAGGTGTTGAAAACAGGATTTCCAGCTTTTGTGGTAGATCGTTATTTTGCAAAAAAGCTTTCAAAATGAGTGAGACAAAGGTAAGACAGGCAATTTTCACAGGACAATGGAATATTGGAAGTGTTCTCAGACTTGATATCAGTTTGCATTCTCCAGCTTGGGTTTTGCACTTGCTTGTGTTCAGCCCATCTTTTTTCCTGGGACTTGTTCTCTGAATACCCTTGGTTGCAGGATTGCTGTCGCTCAGCGTGGCACATTAGCTCTTTGGGTAGGTAACAGAGGGAATGAGAAAGAAGAGCTAAGACCTGTCAGTGACAAATAATTGCTACATGACTGACAGTTTAAGGTGCTAAAGAAAAACATTCATTCTTTAAAAGAGAATGTGACCAGAAGCCAAATTGGAGAAAGGCAGTCCTCAGGACACCATGATGTCATGTGTCTGTGCACCCTTCGCCTTGTCTCTGAACTGAATCTGTCAATGAGTTGCCAAAAGCTTGGGAATGGTGAACTTTCAGATGGGTTAGATGTGTCGTGGAAAGTGTGAGTAGTTATGCAGTGGCATGATTTTTTATTCATATCTAGGAGATTGCTTTGAATATTGAAATTTAAGTGTCACTCTCTTCTGAAGGATCTTTAAGCATTTCAGGTGTGTGTGGTCCATGCTCAGTTTCACCTGTTGGCTGCCACTTGGGCATTTTCCAAAGTTCTTCTGAGATCTGATGAGTACATATTTCCCATAGCTGTCAGCAGTCCTGTTGGGCTGCCATGCATGGATGAGGAACAATGTGCAAGAGCTAAATGTTTCTGTTGTAGGTCAAGGTTTAACAATATTGGATGCTGAGATAGGCTGCTAAGTGCTGAATATGCAGCAAGATCTTTTAACATGCTAAGCATTTAATCACTCCCACTGAATTATGGTTAAGCAAAAGGGGCAGCTGACAAAAAGTGGGAGAGGGGACTGTTAAACTGACGTCAGAGGAATGTTTTCAGGGAGTACAGTGATAATCTCCTGAACGGAGAAGCAGGAGGAGCTATATTAAAAAAACTTTGAAAAACTTTTCAAGGAGAAGGAAACATGGGGGCAACACCTTATGCAGGGTCAAATTAAAAATAATGAAAACACTACAGAAAGAAACCAGCACTATATTATGGATATTGTATAAAGCACTTTGTTGGTGTATTTATTTGAAGGAGTTCCACTTCCTCCTCTCCTTTTGTTGTTGAACACACAAAGATTTTGACACATATGAGCGACATTATACAAACAGTATAGTGACTTGAATAATTCAGAATTTCCAAAGGGAACTCGAGGGAATGGCATGTAGAAAAGTAGGGCCTGCAGTCCCATCCATAGCTATGCTGCCTGTGCAAGACAGCAGAGAGCCATACTGCTGCTTCCTTGCTTTTTTAATTAATATTTGAAGATGAATTTGTCACTGGTCACCACTTGTGCTTGGGGAACTGAAAAACCAAGAGCTGTATTTGTATTCCTTGCTGGGAGTGCCAAAGAGCCCAAAGACTATTTGTGACTTCCCCTCAGCACCCTTGTAGTCAGACTATGATACAGGTAGTATCCCTTCCTCTCAATAAAAATATGGTTTATTTCCTTCATAGACTACTTTCCACAAATGTAACTACTTTAAGATATCAAATGTCTTTATGGCTTTTCTTGACTTAAGTAAACCTTGGCATGCACTCTATGAACTGTCCTTTCCCATTTGTAAGGGACAAGGCACTGATAATGTGGTTACTGGGTAGTAAACACTTTCTATTCCCACACTCTTGGGCTTCTAAGTCCAAAAGAGTCTCTCTTCAGCTCAGTCTGCCATGGAAGTTTGTTTCTCCAAATAGCTCTACCGATCTCCATTCCTACAATGGCTACCTTCTGGTATCCCAGGCTAGCTAGTTGT
Source organism: Scopus umbretta (assembly GCA_013400535.1). Lineage (NCBI taxonomy): Eukaryota > Metazoa > Chordata > Aves > Pelecaniformes > Scopidae > Scopus > Scopus umbretta. The sequence continues at coordinate 18,421 of VZTL01078746.1, forward strand.
GGGTTAACTCATCTACATCGCACTACATTGCAGTTACTATCATAGGCATGTTCTCCGTGTTACTTCATCTGTAAAGGAAGCCATGTAAGAATTGATAAGTGTTGAAAAGGAATGGTATTGTATGTCACAGGAAGCAATCACGGAAAAGGTTTCTCAGTTGAAGTACCTTAATCAGTAGAACATAGAATTACTCTCTCTTTTGTGTATGCTTCGCCACCTATTATGTGCTTCTCACATCTAGTCTAGTCCCTGTAACAGCACCATACAGAAATGATTGTGGAGCGATTACTCTTTTCTCTTTGTTGTTCATCAGAGCTGTCAGGTTTTAGGCTGTTGCTGTAACGTTGTGGGTAGACCAAACCAAGGTGCATGTCCCCCCCATTTGGTATAAGTAGGTGCTGTGGTCTATCTGTCATTTAATGTGCAAATTGTATGTCAGTATGCATCCTGGTCTTGGTCTCTCTAGGTTGTGTTTTGATGTTTTAGATCTACAGGTAACAGCTGACATGCTACAAATACAGATGGGAGTGAATTGGTTCAGTTTTTAGCAGTAACCATTCTAGCTTTTAGACTTCTATTGGAAGATTTTATTGTTTAAGAATGTCAAGGATTGATAGCATATATCTACTTCACGGAGAATTTTCAGCCAGTGACAGAAAGTATGAACTTATATTTACTCCTAAGAGTATGTAATGCTGTGTGGACGGGCTTTGTGAAACTGCTGCTGCAGACTAGGGGATTATGCTTTTATTCCAAATTAGTCTTAGGGCCCCACAAGTGGACCACGCTCATGTGAAAGGCAAATCAGTTTTCAGAACTGCAGACTCCAGCTTTTGATGGGGGTATAGTCAATGACTAGGTATCTCTACCAGATTTGCAGCCCAGTCTACAATTCATCAGCAACAATTTTAACAATAAGAAGTGTGGTTTATGTAAGGAAAACTTTTGCCTTCTGTGAACTCTCAGCTTAGTATTAATCAGCCTGTAGATTTTACTAAAATGGAGCTAGCTACTCCAGCAGAGCTAAACAGGAACAATCACTTTCAGTGAGAAAGGAGAAAAGGTTAATGTGGAGCTATTGGGTGAAATACAGTCTTTTCAAATTTGCCATCTAGTTCAAGATCATCAGCTTCCAAAATCAGTGTCACAAATAGGGTCATGATCTCAGAATTTAAATGTAAATTGGGTTGTGCATGCCCAGACATAGAGGCCTGAAAGGAAATTTTTGGCTCTGCTGAGCTAACTCATCAAAGAAAACTTTAGCCAATGTGCCTGTGGTTTATAAGTCTGTGATCAAAATGTAAAAGTTTTATCATAAAAGTAATAATTTAGTAAGTTCCTGCACTTCTAAGCCATACCAAAACCTCAACAGAAATAGCAGAAATTAATTTATGCCAGATGTCATCAGAAGGGTGGGACTAATGTGTGCTGGAGTTCCAGCTACACTGGCTAAGGCAGCAGCCAAATAGATTAAGTTCCTATATCTGTGTTGCTCTACTCCATTAGGTACAAGAAGTCCATATATGTGGCAATAGTCCCAAAATAGCAGATGAGAGTAACAGTGAAATTTTAGCTCAAATGCACACTGGCTTTAATTATATAACATAGTACGTTTTGCAGTCAGGGTACTAGTGAGTTGCTGATTCCCAGTCAGAATGAGAGTTTAGATCCCCAGCATATATATTAACAAGCCAGTCTACTCCATACTGGCTGCAGCCTGCCACTACGTCTCCTCTGGGAAATATTTCACTAAGCAAGATGTCCTAGTTCTTTAAATGAGAGTGGAATGTGTGATTTAGCCGTGTCTGTTCTCCCAGCAAAATGTCCTACACGATGCGTGAGCCAGTAAGTTAATGTGTGATCTTTAAGCAGGAGATATTTATGCCTGGTAACCATTCCCTGATTATGTAAATGAGTTCTTAAAAATACTTTTGTTTCTTTAAAGAAACAGAAATATTTCTTTTAGTGATGTTAGCTGACTGGCATTCTGCTTTAATAATTCATACACTTCAGGCATATTTCTTTTCCTTTTGACGTACTGTCAAAAAAGAAGGCAAAATCAGTTAAATAATTGAGAACATGTGAACTGCCATAAACAATCACTCTTGTTTGTTTCTCTGCAGAAAGGAAGGAGGTGAAGGTGGGAGAGTACAATGCTGTGGCTGACACACTGGAAATAATCGACAACAGCATCAGGTTCCAAGGTAGGAGAGAAAACTGGAAAGAGGTACAGGCATGACATGGAGAGCTGTATGTAGTTTGTAAGACTGCATGCTGTGAAAGAACTCTTTTAGAATTTTTAATATCAAAAAGCTATGACACTGTATAAAGAGAAAGGGAACTGAGCTGTGCTTAAAAAAATAGAAGGAGAATTCTGAAAAGAAAATTGCAATGTTGTGATATCGTATAATTGTTTTTCATTCCAATTTCCAGGCCAAATTCAAATTTATATGTGTACACAAATGTTCTTTGATATTTCAGCAAGCTGCAGATTTGTCTTTTATTTCATCTACACCAACCAGTAATGTTCTAATTTCATCCCCATTTCCCACTCCCCCAGTTCATCTCACCTGAAGGAAGCTCTTGTGTGCTATGTTTGCACAATCAAGGAGTTTGTTGTTTTTCTTTGGGAGATTTCTGTTAGGCTGTTAGAAAATATGATTTCAAAATGCCAAGACTAACTTTAAGATGGCCCATGTGAACAGGGCTAGAGAGGGTATTCAGCCCAGCAGGACTCCCAAGGTCCACAGCAGGCATATAGCCTATGTTGCTGTATCTACTTGCAGGATTTATTTTTTTTTCCCCCAGTCTGCTCCAAAGTTCGCATGGGGACTTTGCCCTCACAGCAGCTGAAGTGCAGGCGTGACCGTGCCTTTCCGAGCATACCATCACGGCAGCCAGGTGTCAGCTAAAATGAATTTTCAAGGGACTCTCCCATTGAATATAGACATATAACTTCTTTTTAAAGCTAATAATTACAATCTTGAGCTCTGCTGTGGTGCAGTTCAGTAATGGAAGGTAAAGTCAGCTTCATGAGATATGTGAGATTTCCCCTGGGAGTGGTGGATGAGTATCAAACTGCAGTATCCCGTGCACTACTACACCTGCCTCCCGTGTCCCAACAGCCAAGGTTTGCATGAACATGACTAGAGTTTCACTGCAGAGATCTAATCCATGACTGCTTGCCTATCTTCTGGAGCTTTCCACCTTTCTTTTTGGTATCCTTTGCTGGACTTAAAAGAGCACAGCTACATGCACTTCTCACATCTGTCTGGAGAATGAGGCTTTGGAAATGAAGAGTAGAGAATCTGTCCCAGTTGCCAAAGTCTGGGACCCAGCAGATTAGTTTTGCCGCAAGGAGGAACAGATGATGTAGTTGAATACTGATTCAATACCATTAATTTCCAGTGAATATATGCAGGATGAACCATGTAACAGGAGACACGTTTTGTTCATAAATCCATGCCTTTATGGACAGTAGATGATGGGAAAAATTCTCTGTTCAGATTTTTTTCAGGATCAAACTTTTTTTGCAGTTCTTGTTCTGACTGCATCTGATGTTCCTTCCACCCATAGCGTGTCTTAGGTTTGTCGTAAGATGCACTAGCTGACTCACAGCGAACCTTCCCCATTTACCCACCTTAAGTTTTCATTGAGGTAGTAATGTATATGGTGTGGAAGACACTTGTTACGTCTTCCAGGCAGTATAAAAACCTTAATAACTTTAAGTATTTGAAATGAAGAGTTGTAAATATAGCCCTTTTTAAACCTTTGCATAAAATTCCACACAAGAGAATGATAATTCATAGTATTAGAAGCAACAGAATTGAATGGCCATTGCAGAAATAAGAAAATACATTTTATAGACTCACTGGTTGTTTATGTTGTGGTTTAACCCCCATCAGCAACTAAGCACCACGCAGCTGCTTGCTCACCACCACCACCACCCCTCCCCTGCCACCAGTGGGATGGGGGAGAGAATCACGAAAAAAAAAGTAAAACCCGTGGGTTGAGATAAAGGCAGTTTAATAGGACAGCAGAGAAAGAGAAAATAATAATAATAGTGATGATAAAAGAATATACAAAACCAAGTGATGCACAATGCAATTGCTCACCACCCGCTGACCGATGCCCAGCCAGGCCCCAAGCAGCGATCGCTGCCCCCCAGCCAACTTCCCCCCAGTTTCTATACTGAGTGTGATGCCATATGGTATGGAATAGCCCTGTGGCCAGGTTGGGTCAGCTGTCCTGGCTGTGCCCCCTCCCAGCTTCTTGTGCACCTCCTCACTGGCAGAGTATGAGAAGCTGAAAAATCCTTGAGTAGTAGAAACACTACTGAGCAACAACTAAAAACATCAGTGTATTATCAGCATTGTTCTCATCCTAAATCCCAACCACAGCACTATGCCAGCTACTAGGAAGGAAATTAATTCTATCCCAGCTGAAACCAGGACAATTTAACAAATACAAATCATCAATATATTGTGTATGTTTTAGATACAGCAGGGTGGGGGATTTTTCCTTTCATATTAGTTCTTTTAATTCAGGCATGTGCTTTATTGTATTTTTGGCTTGTTACTTATTGCCTAATTTTTTGAAGTGTCATGCACTGTAAATGCATGCTCTGGGATGGGAAAGGGAAATGGGAAAAAACTCAGGTACTTTTCTCCAATATCAAATCAGAAAATGGTCCCTTGACTGTCACTTTGTTGTGATCACCTGAAAGGAAATTTTTTTGCAGACGTGTAGGGCATAAAGACCAAAGGACAACAAGTTTCCATGGTGTCCTGAGGGCACCAACAGCCCTGTCTCCTCCCCTTCTGGGGCTTCCCCCACCCTGCCCACAGCCCAGGACCCCATTTTAGCCTCCCAGGGCCATCACGCCCTGCCTCAGTGATGGCATACCAAGGCTGGTCTCCATCTATGGTACGTATCTAGACAGGCCGTTTGAATTTGCCCTGGTGATAAAGACAGTATACAGAGAAATGATGCCCTTTGTTTTCTACTCACTGCTCTGTCACTTGTTTTAGAAAAGCACAAACTCCTGGTAAACTTTACAGTTATATTATGCATTTTAGTGTTTATTTACACTTTAAAATGAGGATAGTTAGCATATATTTTATAGGGTTCTGCATTAGGGTTTTGTTGTGGTTTTTCTTCCAAAGAAGATGTTTACCTGTTCCAGAAATACAAATCCTCCTGTCAATCAAGGTGACTAACATATGTCTGTCAAAGTCAATGATTTCATCCGCTACTGATGGGGTTCACAGTTGCTAAATCTGGTAAATTGAGGTATAGTACTTAGGAGAGGCAAATTTCCTTAAACAGAAATTATACATATGGCTGAGCTTTAGTCTTTTTTTTCTTCTTGTAATCCTAGGACTTGAGCCTCCAAAGGACAAAACAATTATACAGGAGGAGCTACGCAAGATCTCCCTGCCTCTCTACAGCATCCTCTCTGCCCTCACCATCCTAGGAATGATAATGGCCAGTGCTTTCTTGTTCTTCAACATCAAAAACAGAAATCAGAAGTAAGGCATTCATGTTACTTCTATCACTGCTTCTTTGGTATTTAAATGCCATGTTTGTAGAGTCTGTCATCAACATATATATACATAAGGAAAATGTTAAAACTGTGGAAAGATATTTTAGAACTATTTAATTGAAATCACTGAGTAATATATTCACATTGAAACAGATTGTCTATCTGTTAAGACAAGTTCTTTTATACTGTCTGGAAAGTGTAATTTTTTGTATTTATGTTTGACTGTCTGCTATTAACATTAACCCTAGCTAATTAATCCATCAGTAAAATAGGAGGTCTTTTTACTAAACATTCAAAAACCTGAAACAATGCTAGACTTCATAAAACAGCAAATAGTGTGCATGCCTATAGATTTCATGGAGTCTACAAGAAGGGTTATCTGTTTGCCTGGTTACAAAAAGCTCTTCTTTGTTTCTCTAATAGCCTAGCAGTAATCCTTTCCTTTTTAATGCACTATCACCTTTTGTCCATAGACTAATAAAGATGTCCAGTCCCTACATGAACAACCTTATTATCCTTGGAGGGATGCTTTCTTATGCATCTATTTTTCTTTTTGGTCTTGATGGATCCTTTGTCTCCGAAAAGACATTTGAGACACTTTGCACAGTAAGTAATTCCATATATTCTGGTTTAAGATGGTCTTGCAGAAAGGTCTGCAAGATATGCAAACAGAAAAGTTCAGTAGTTGGATGTCTCATTCCATTTAATCACTGATTCTCTTAGTTCTTTCCCAAGATATTTTCTGGGACCAAATTGTGAAGCATGTATAAAGCTGTATTATTATTAGTGAAAGCTTCAGGTGCATTGGGATTTGGCCTCAGACTAAAAGAGTAGATGTACTTTCTTGTTTTGACATAATATATCTGAAGATTATTTATTAAAGACTGTGTTTGTAGCATGACAAGTAGTAATATCTGTGAAGTGACTATGTTTTCTTTATAGATTCCATGTTACTTTATGCTTCATGACTCCTGGTTCAAAAGACTTCTACTACTATTTCCAGGCTAGACTATAAACTCACACAAGCCTAGATTCACATAGATGATATTCTAGTTAAATCAAAATAAGCAACTCTGAAATATGTCCACCTCGAAGCTTGTAACAACTTTATTGCTTACTGTAATAAGGATGTTTCTATTGCTGCATGAACTCGTAGGGGGTTTTGGCTGCTATTGCTTTTGGCTAGTATTGGAAGTTGATTGCACACTGCAGCCAGGCATCAATTCCGACTACGGTAGGTTCTCAGCTCCAGTGTTAGAATAATTTGTGTGACTAATAGCAGCATCATTATATAGTAGCTAGGCTTCCATGCAAAATTTTGAATATTGCTTGTCATGAATGATCTCATAGAAATCCTGCTTTGACAGCAAACTGGAAAGTTTTAAAATGTGAGGACCAAAGACTCAAATATTTTGCCTTACTGTTGCCTACAGTAGTCTTCTACTTTTGTCAGTACGTCTTTATAATCATTACTATTAGGTGATGTATTCAACCCTTTAAAATGGAAGCTTCCAAACTAAATTCTGGGACCAGCTTGACCTATAGAATTCTGCTCTCCAGAGGACATTTCAAAGAAAGGGAAAGAATTTCACTGCAAGGATATTCCTTCCAAAATCAAGACAATTAGCATTTAAATTTACCAAATATTTTATCCTCAAAAAATCCTAAGACTATGCTTCATCCATTGCCTGAGAATATCACACTTACCGAGGAGTTATTCTTACTATGTTTTTGATCCTTCTTCAGGTCTCTAGAAAGACGTAGTTCACAACACCTTTGTTTAGGAGTCTGAATTTCTGATGTCATCACTGGAGAGAGATAAACTTTACCTCCAGAGAATAATTCAAAACATGAAAGTTGGATCGCTAAAGCTAGATGGTGCAATTACTTCCCAGCATGTCAACTGAAATCCTCCATACTGGCTACAACCATTATAGAAGTGAAATATCCCGTGACTTGTTCAGTGATATCTTTCCAAAACACTGGAGACCTCTTTAGTACATGTCAAGATGAACTAGAACATATAGTATAGGTGAACATATAGTATTTTTGGGCAAAGTCTTAGTTTCCTTAGTTGGACCTGGACACAGCTGTATTTTAGACACCTAAACATTAGCAGCAAAAGAAAGGAGAAAGAGACAATATCCAGTCTTCCTAGAGCTAGAGTGCAAATTCTCCATATAGATAGTAGAAAGAGGTGCCTCAAAGACTTCAAAATCCTGTTCACATCTGCCAAACTAAGTATATAACTCTCTGAATACAGAGGGGCCAACAGGAAGTGGAAGAAGCCAGCATCCATTTTGTATCCAGCAATTATGCCCTTATTTGTGAACCAGCTTCTAATGGAGCAGAAGTGTCATTAGGAAGCCACTTGTTGACGTCAGTCCCCATTCTTTTCTCACCCTGTGTTGCAGAAGTATCTGGTGGCAGGAGGTGCAAATTTTAGGTCCTGATGTCTCCTCAGCCTTTACAGGCTTGTATTCAGAGCTCCTGACTTCACTGCCAGGCTGTAGGCTATTGTATGACTAGGCTACAACCCCCCTCTTGAAGCAGCCAAGAATTTTTAACAGAAGGAAAGAGAGTGGGAACCAGAGGTACTTACCAGCATGGAGCTGTTCTAGTGAACATGTTTTCATCCAGATTTAGCTATATAAAACTAAATTTAAGTCCTCCTTTAAATGAGAAACAGCTCAGTCTTAACTCTGAAAAATGAGCCAACATCCAAAATCCTGTGTCTCTGAGCTAGAACACTTCAGCTATCTGATTTTTCTCTAATTTGCTTCTCAAAATGTAACCACTACTCTCATACTCTAAATGCAACAAAATTGAATTGAGGGCTGCTTTGTTTTGTGTTGTCTTACATCTCTCTCCTTTTTTCTTTTTTTTTTTCAGTTTGTATCTGTCACATTATATTGTCTGCTTGTCTGCCTGCCATAGAGGGAAAGATCTGGGTAGGCACTTGAATAACTGACTAATAAAAGAAAGGGGTGGGGGACAATACTGTGTTCTTAAAGCCAAACTTTGATTAAGAAGTATCACCACATGCCTTAAACAGGGATTTATTTTTTTTTAACATAGTTATATTTTATATCAACAGAGCAGATTCTGTGAGATTTCTCCTCAGTCTTGGCTTTCCAGGTTTTCAATCCAGTATGGAAGTATTTCTGATTGTGCTTACCTGTACATGGCTATTGATTTATCTTATGAATTGCAGCTCTGTCCAGGATTAGTTTTACAATCACAGATGCAAGAAACCCTTCAGAAGGGTTTTCCCTATCAGGAATTTTTTTTCCAACCACCTGCTCATTAAAACAAATCTTACAAAATTTCCTCCTCCAATTATAATTTTTTCAATGGGATAGCTTATGCTTCTCTTAGAAATCATCTTTACATGGGCACCATTGACTGTGGCAACGCTCTTTTCCTGTGTCTGAATTAGTGCTGGGGAATTGATAAATATGGGAGACAAATCCACTTTTCTGTTCAGTAACTGTTCTGTCCCTCCTCCTTTCCCTCCACAACATCCCCTAAGTGCTATGTACAGCACGTACATTTGGCGCAATGTCGTCAACATCCATCTTTCTATATGGGCAATATGCTTAGTGGTTTCATAAGGACTAATTACAGATACCGTTTCTTATAGGGTCAGACCAGTGCAAATTTTTCTTGATCATCCTTTTCCCTGGAAATGCATGATTTCGATTACCCATTCTAGCCATATTGGAGATTAGTTTAAAATTCCCATTTTATGCAAGACTGTGACTTAGTCTTTAAAAGAACTAGGTACAATGGAGTGTGATCATAAAAAGTCATTGAGCCAAAAACATGTGGGTGTACCAACTAAATCTGAGGCACAGAGGAGAGTCATGTCAATGAAGGGGGACTTTTTTTAATAGGGAAGTAAAAATTTTGATTTAGCCTTTATAAGCACATGCAAAACTAAAAAACTATCATTAGTGTTATCCTGCCTGTAAGCCAAGTAATCACCCTCTTTGTCTTCCATATTTCAAAAGATATTAGATCTCACCAGAGCAGTAGTATATACATGATAGCAAGTTTCTTTAATTAGATATGTTGTATATGGTTTCTGTGATCATTCCGTCTTACAGTTTCATTTTCTGATAATTTTTGGCAATATTTATAGAAGGTCCTTAAATACTCCTGAGTGTCCCCACAAAATTCAGGAAAAATGTTTTCCAAATTGTATGTTTTACATTCCAAATCTAGTGTGTGTGCTTCCTCTATAGCACAGTGTTTGTAGCATTGTTTGGAGGGTGAAGTGCTTTGTAATCTCTGGTCTTTTCTGACTTTTCTACACCTACATATGGCATATGTTTTATGCTGTAATATTCCAAGGATGCTGAAATGAGATAAAAAATTACACCAGTAAGACCTGAAAATTTCAAAGAATTTCTTTGATAAGTTGTACCAGTCTTTTCCACTCTGTAAGGTACTGGCTGTGGGAGGATGTGGTGTATATGTTAATATGCTGAAACACAGAACCAAGTGTTAAATGTATTTGAAAGTCAACAAAGCACTTTAAACATATGGTCAAATAATTTGCTGAATAGGGGTATTATGTAAGTCTTTGAAATTATATAGTGTTGACTCAGTGGTAGAGTGGGTAATTCGTTCCCAGACTAACTCATTTTTATCTTGGCTTGCCCATTTTCTATGAAAAAGTAATCAAGTATATTTAAATACCTAATGATTTGTGTTCTTATGGTAAGAATTCATAATATCTAATGCAGTATTATTTAGTTACATGTCAAAACTAGAAATTAGGTGCCATATTGTAAAACTCAAGTTACATGGAATTAAATCTATCCAAAGCAGTGAATTCTGAGAAAGTGGTCAGTGTATTATAGAACTGTTAGGTCATGTCTTCCTTAATAGCAACTTTATGGGTTGTACAGAAAAAGGAAAAGCAATGCAGTATTTCATTAAATGCATGGATGCCAAAGTAGAAAGTGCTTCAGATATGAGGGAGAGAGAGAGAAAGAGAATGATCTATCTTTGTTTTTAATCTCAGAATTACCATGGTATCATAGCAAAAAAGAAGTTAGAAGTAAGGGTGTGAAACGAGATGTGATGCCAACTGGAAAAATGCAAGCAAGTGGAAAATAATTGAAAGCATTCGTTTCATGGAAGAGAGAGATTCAAAATTAGCAATGCCAGTGACATATCCTATGAATAGAGTTTAAGCTGACATACTAAATAGAGATACTTAAAATAGAGAGAATATTAGATGTGATCATAACGTTTAGACTTCTGTAATACATTCTACTGAGAATTTCATGCCTTACATTTAAGGCGAGTAATGTCTTTGCAAGTTGGAACTGCTGTGGGATGAAAGGCTACTGTGGCCCTAAGGAGGACCATAGTCTTTTTTGTTATGCATCTCCCTCAAGTAGGCAAATAAAATTATGTTCATATTCCCTGAATATAACTGATTAGGTTGGGGCTGAAAAGAAATTGTTTTAATTACTCCAGGTTGCAGTAAAATGCCCATGGTCTCCATCCAGAAAGGGCTGGTGTATTAGGTAGTAGTAAACTGAAAAGCTCTGTTCCTCCTCAGTCCTGGTAGTCCTGATGCATAGCAGCACTTTCTACTAGAAAGTATGCTGCATTGGGCGATGAGAGTGATAGGGAAGGGGCAAATGATTTGTTTGGAACAGTTCAATATAGGACTCACACTGTTCTGGGAGATATCTATTCTGGAGATAGCAATTGTCTTCCAGTCTCTTTTACACTCCAGAATTCTGCAAAGGTGTTGCATCAAAGATAAGAGGATCTAAGTCTTGTGATTTACACAGTCACTAAAATTAAGCACGCTTTATCTTGTTTATCTCATTAGTTAGCTTAATTGATATGAATTGCCAGAACCAGGCAGATACTCTGTGATTCCTGGTGACTTCACTGAGCCTTGCCAGTGTTTTGCCTTGGACAAAATAAATCAAGAGCATGAAGTTTTTTGCACACCTGTGGTGTTCAACGGTGCCTTCATCCATCCCAGGTTGTTCTCAGACTTTCAGATTTCAGTCACTTGCTCTCAGCCATGATGCAGACATTTGGAAACAGGCTTTGCGCAGAAAGAAAGAAGGAACCAAACAGTGAGGTGGGGTGGGGTGGGATGGAGAGACAGAAAGAGAGAAGGAAAGAGTAGAGATAGCACTGATAAAGTCCAGCTACCTATTGCAGTGTGTGTGACTATCCGGACTTTGTTTTATTCTCAGTCAGACATCCTGAGAACATGTACATTCATGGCAACAGTAGATGTTATAGACCTTATCTTCTCAAAGGTGTACTTTAAAATATGACCTTTAAATGTGTCCAGATCTTCAGAAGCACTTAGGGGTTTTCAGCTAATATTATTCTTAATGACAGATCATGAACACTTGAAACTTGACTCTGTGTCTTGTAGCAATGTGAAAGGCAGGTTTTGTTCTTTTTTACTAATTTCTTTATAGTTATATGTCTGTCCTGCCGAAAGAACAGCTAGGCAAGGTGGAACTCCATTGTCAGTCCACATTTTCTTGGGAAACCCTAAACCTGCACAAGGTGAGAATCACAGGGTAGTATGAGAGTGGAGAGACATCCTGAAAGCCACATCAAACAGAGACGGAGAGACTGCACTGAGGAGCAGGGAGGAAAAGTCAGGTGTGAGAGGTTATGGAATGGGTTCCTAGGGACGGGGGAAGGCTGCAGGGTAAGGGGGATGCTGGGCAATTTGCTAAAACTCTGAAAGTTATGGAGCTGAATGAGAGCAGCTCTGGAAGCAGGGACTTGCCTTTAGTGGTAAAGCAGGGTGAGGGAGAAGATTTATGAACCTTATGTCTATTCATATATTTCTGCTTTGTCGTCCATTGCCATTTTGAGTTTTCTCTGTTTAACCATTTTTGGGGGAACTGACTAAGAGGAAAATGTCTGGGTAGTGCTACCTCAAAGCTGTGGCTGTCTTGGTGTACTATGGGCAAGAGCCACTTGGACTAGACGCTGTGCTACTGAATAGCATTTAGCCTTGATATTTGGTTAGTAGTTGATGATGTGCTCCTTATCTGTACCCTTTATGCTCTTCAGGCATTGCCATAGGTTTTGGGATTTCCCCCACCACCACCCTTTGGACTTTATATTTGCCCAATTCTTTTCCTCAAATTTTTAGATTTTGGCCAGGAGTTAAAAAAGCAACAGATAGACTCTCAGTTCCTAGTGAACTGCAAAAGGATTTGGACCTCTTATCCATTTCTTTGTTTCTGGAAACCATAGCCTTTGTTTGTATTTTTAGTCTGGCCTTTTTCATTTTGCGTGTATTCTTTAGTTTATTTCCTACTTAATTTTTTAGCTGTTAATTTTAATGTCCCTTTTCTGTATAATCACTTCCATAATTGTCCTCACTGTTGTTCAGTCTG
>VZTL01078747.1:0-23963 GCA_013400535.1 Scopus umbretta
AAAACAGTGGGATGCAAGCTCTGCACCTTCCAACGCCACTCACAGGTCGCTGAGCAGCTATAAAGAAAGTCAAATCGTTCTGTCCAGTTGCTGTGCACTGAAGAAGAAATTCCTCTTTTACACTCGATGGATTTGATAAAATCTCTGCTAGGTCACATTAACATAGGTTTTTACTATGGTAATGGAACGTATGACTAATTAACTAAAATATTTTTGGAAAATCATGTGTTAGGGCCAGTGGAATCTCCTAATCTGCTAAAGAAGTGAGAGGCTCAAGAAATGTTTCGTTGAAANAGTGAGAGGCTCAAGAAATGTTTCGTTGAAAAGTCTGTTTTATTTGGCAAATAAATATCAGTGCCTTCTACGAGCCAAAACACAGTATCTGATATCTTAAACTATTCAAAGACTCCTATGCTTTGCGTGACACAAGGTAAATTACAAGCCTCATCCTCCTTCTAAAGCACTGTACAATTTTACGTACAGCCTGTAAATTACTGCAAAATCAACCAGGCTTCGGAGAGGTCCAGAAAAATCAAGCTCCCTCAGAGAATGGGTGCCGGTGCAATTACGTCAGTCACATCTGCCTAAAGCTATTCTCCACTCTGCGGAGCAACCAAAGGAGGGAAAGGGCAGGACAGACACAGAGAATATTTTCTGTTTCTCTCTCCATATGAGGAGGAACATTTCATCAGCCTACTTCAACATCAGCCTGACTCAGCTCCTTGCAGAAGCTTAAGAGGAGCAGAAATCTTTAAGCACCAAGTCAGAGTGACTTGTTTTTTGAAGTCCATGCCCTGCATATGTGTTCAGACATACATATGCAGCTTCTTCTCTATTATTTAGATTGTAGGTCAGAATATGACCTGCAAAGGGCTCCTTCATCACCAAGAAGAAAAACAAAAATAAACCCAACACAGAAACAAACAGAGAAGAGTGCAAAAAGAAATACTGCTTTGGGGTAAAGAGATCAGCTTGATAGGACACAAACTGCTAACTGCAAGGGTGCTTTCATAACTGACTTTTAGAAAACCTTAAACCAGACTAAAAGCTTCCTCCGGTTTCTTCTACCAACCAGCCACTTCTTTTTTCTCACAAGTCTCCAGCTTCAGCTGCATCTTCTCTGTGGCCCTCTCACTACCATCTAACATCTTTCCTCCACTCAACCGAGCCGTTCACTTATCGCGTAAGTAACTAAAATGCCAGAGCAGATGACTCCGCAAAGGAGATGACTGATTAACTGCATCTTGTGCCTTTGAAGAATCTGTCCACTTTTGCTGTATTTCTTGACCACAGTCATAAGCACATTTTTAATAGGATGCAGGCTGCAGTTTTAGTAATACTCTTCCAAGCATTTTTTTAAAATGGGTTGGATGTTCACTGGCTTCAAGATAAACATTAAGTGGTACATCCTGACTTAAGTAACACTGTGCGCTTAAATTACTCTTAAGCATGTGTAGGCTATTCTTGTGTACCTGACCTCGTTCTCCTGAGCCTCCAACACACAGTCTTTCAGGTCTCTTTTAGTGAAGTCTCGTTCTTCTGTCCTTTGTACGATACAGAAACCGGTTGAAAACTACTGCAAGGAATCCTGAATGGAGATGTAAATCTATGGGCAATGATCAACCTCTGTTGATCTCTGTGCAGTTTTAAGCCTTAGTGAGTAATGTGGATCATGCACAGGGTGGGAAATAAGAACCCCAACACATGGCAGTTTTAGATAACACAAATTTTAATGCAAGATGGACAAAGCAATTTTTATCTTACTGCATTATTGTTATTGTTAATTACTCTGGTCTGTACTTATTTAGGTAAATGCCATTATCAGATTCGCTATCTACTTTTCATCAGTCTTTTGCTCAAATCTATTTGAAACCACTAAGATCAAACCCAGTTATGTCTAGTTGTTTTTCTCCTACCCTAGCAACACTTAGCTATATGCTTGTATTTAGATGGGTCTCCACTGTAAAAGAATTCAGTATTTTTGCACACAAAAAGATTATTTTGCAAATAACACGGCAAATACAGCATTACAGTCTTAATTCTGTTTGCTTAATTATTTCTTTAAGCTTCCTGAAACTGCAGATCATTGCCACTTTATAAACCTTTCACTTACCTTGGTCCTTTATTTCAACTCTCTAAAATTATTTCCAGACTCCTCAGGCATAAACTCTCCCAATTTGACAGCTGGTACAGGTAATCCCTTTCTCCCTCACTTCCCTGGTGTTGCTGTTAGTATGAACCAAAACCAGTTCTGAAGTGAAAGCCAGTCACTCCAGTACAGCTATATACTCTATCATATGACATCAATGTACAGCATACTGTTCCCAGACAGGATGAGAATTAAGGAGAAGGGGGGAAATAAACTACATTAAATATCCATTTTAGCATTACATGCAGTTAAGGACCACATGGCCGGTCCTTTACTAATGCCATCCTGGATAACCACCTGCAGATTAATGAAGAGGTAGGAAACAACTAGATGGTAGGAGTGTGCTACAGCTGTGACTCTCTCAGCCTATTTCCAGATGCTCTTCCATAGCCAGCGCAGCTCATGACAGGCAGCGCACTGGTTTCTGGCTGGCATTACAAACTACTGCAACCCAGGATGTTCTGGCATCTCCAAACACAGCAGGCATCACCCAGCTGCTCCCAAGGGACTGCTAGCATCACAAAAGATGACAATGAAGATTAATGAAGAAGACAAGATTAATAAAATGGCATTTAAATACTAAATTTGAAGAAGGACAAGACTTGCTGCATGACACTGAAGCATTTGGAGGAAGATATCTGAACATGGATGCACAAAGTATGGGGCCCCAACAATTAATCTTCATTAAGAAAGACTGTCTTCCTTCAGGTTGTTATCCAGGGTGACATCCTGTTCCCCTTGATGTCAGTGGCAAAAATTATTCATACAATGTCTCCACTAGGAAGAGAATAAGTACAGGCTAGATGATCCTGTGTTACAGTTCAGATTTAGATGTGGTTTAGATATCAAAACTATTTAGTGGCAATTAATATAGCCATAGCGTTGCCCAAGACAGACACTTCTTCACTCCTAGCTAGTATCCTATCTCATTCCCAAGGCAAATCCTCGTAGTCAGGATCAGTACTGCAAGACAACCCCTGTAGGACACTGGAAAGCTGGTATATCCCACAGGGGAGGCAGAATTCACACCCACAATAGAAATACTTCATCTAGCAAGATGGCATGAACCTGTGTCCAGGTAAAGACACACACTCCAGAATATTACAATGGTGATTTCCATTTATCGGGCGGGGGGAAAAAAAAAAAGAAAAAAGAAACAAAAAAAAAAAAAGCCCTTCTAACTTTAGACTAAAGGTAAACAGGGAGCGGAAGAATGAGCAGCTTTCACAGCAGTATTAAAATTGCTAAAATAAAGGCAAAAATATTTCCTGTTCTTCTATGATCAACCTCTCCAAGTTTTCCAAATGCCTCAGGATACTATTTCATGTTTAGAATATTTAAAAAGCATTCTCTTAAAAAAATTTGTGTAATGAAGATGCATGTCATTCCTTTTCTGACATTAATAAACATGAACGGTGTACAAAAGTATTGCCTAGCAAAATATTCATCCCTAACATACCCACTCTGTACTGAACTTTTTAATACATCCAGAAAACCAACCTCCAGAAGTTACAATGCTCTGTTAAAATGCATCAAAATACATGCTCAGATTTTCTGAATTTCTTACTACAGCAGATATCAGTATTTTTGGAGGAACTAATCCAGAAGCACCACAATTAGAGCTAGAAGGGGCCAAGTACTGTTTTGAAGGTGCCAAAATGGAGAGAGAACACCTTAAAAACTCTAGATGCAACTGTAAAATTATAGTTGAAATTTTGTCAGCCTTCATGTAAACAGATTTTTGTGTAGTTTTGTTAGTAAAAGAGAATTAAGCCATATTGCAATACTCTGAATTTTGCTGCAGGTTGAGAGTACAAGCACAGCTGTCACAACCACAACTGCATGTACTAACAAGCTGAACTGCAGGAATTAAATCACCTGAAACCACAGGAGACTACACTACAAAAGCCAAAGTTTTCATCAATCTCAACACAAGAGATCTGGCATAGCCTGGGCTGATTGAAAGGAGAATTCTTATCCCTTTTATCGGTTCATATACTGTATATTTTGAGAGGTTGTGCTATGGTTTTCTCAAGTGTTAAAACAGTTTCCTGCTTCAGCAGGAATAACATGAACTCTGCAAGCTAATGGCAGATGACCCCAAATCAAATACAATAGCTGCACGAGTATTATTTTTAGTGGCAAAGCTGCCTTAAATAGACCCCACTCCAGCTTCTGTGACCAACACAAACATGCTCCCAACAGCCCTCAATGTTCAGCCGCTCGTCAAGCTGAACAAGGAACCACAGCCCGCGATATACCAAAGAATGGCATGTCCTCTCATGTCCTCTCTGAGTTTTCCTGTGTCCTAAGTCATGGAAAAGGTGGGCTCCATCCCAAGGACAACATTTGCTCGATACTGCAGGTTGCAGTATCCATTCATGCCATAAATGCCATCCATTCATGTTACACTCTTACTAAATGTAAAGATTTCCACTGAGATTTTGAATATGACATAGTGCTCTTTTTCCTAAGCCTAATGAGATTAATGTTAAGCATATGAAAAAATAAGGCCCAAACTATATGTGAAATGCGTTTAAACAATTTGGATTAAACAAACATAGTCATATGTCCTATTTGTAGCTTTACTGGTCCTGAAGTAGCACATAATGCCCCAGTGAAACAATAAGGACCTCTGCTAGCACAGCAGAGAAGTTAACCATTTCTGCACCCAATAATAAGTATTAATAGGACTGTGACTAATGCTTTGAACAGCTAGGATTGGCATCTATTTCTATTAAGTTCAGTATAAAAGAAAAAATTGCAACATTTTAGAAAGCAGTGAATGATCTACTATTTGAAAGAGAGAATGAGAACGTCAGAGAGCACACACTGCCATTGCCAAGCATGCAAAAGTCACACCAGCCTGCGTATTGTATACAGGCTAAAAATATATGAGTACGTTAGTCTACCTCCTGGACTTTGAAGTTTTAAGATACATGTAGATTACGTTATCTGACTTGAGCACACCATCAGAAACTCATAATGAAGTAAAATAACTAATTCCATGATTCCAAGAACTGGGATTTGATTAATAGTAAAGCCTTTAATTCAATACAAACCCTTATTCTTATTGTTTCAAGCAGTTCAAACCAGTATTTTCTATAAACTAATATTACTTACAGAAAGGGTTTTGGTTCTAAGGAAAATGAGGTCTGTTGCGCATGTGGAAAATGGCCGTTCTGACAGCCTACATACCAGGTCTGGCTGGAAAATAATTCCAGGGTTTTCTTCTTCTTTTGGGGTGCGTGTGGGGGTGATTTAGTTGATAGGAACAAAATGCAAGACATCTCCAAACATTTACATTTGGAAGCCGAGTGAGAGGTCACAGCTGCGCAAGCGAAGACAGAGAGGACTCAGGAAGAGGTCTGTACCACCTGGCTTAGAGCAAGAGTTTGAACCAGGCTTTACTTCATCCCAGGCAAATGCCCTAACCAGGAGCCTACTGACTACTCTAACATCTACTCCCACTACTGCATTGAATCCTGGTAGAGATTGTCAGAGCTCCTCCACGACTGACCTGCAGACTCATTATGTGAATGGCTACTCTCAGAGCTGACTTGGACACCTTCAACAGCAACTACCAACTCACTCCATACTGTGACCGTGTGTGCTCCCTCACGCACATTCTCTCTTTCACAACCTGGGCAGAAATAGTGGCATTGTAGGAGTTTTCTTATTTAAGAAGGTTTTCTTTGAGTCGTGAGTTTGTATCACGAGCCAGCAGCGTTGCAGGTGTTAGCGACATGGAGTATGCATGCCTCTAGGAGGCAGGGACAGGCACATTTCAAACATGCAGAAAGTAAGCAATTAACTTTTAGGGATTAGGAGTTTTCACTTCATTTGCTACATAATGACTCTACGTTTCCATTTTGGTTTTATCACTCTCACATTATGTTCACACATGCAAACACTACCCTGTCCTCCACATTGATGTCAGGCAGCCCAGGAGAAGTCTGTACCACTACAGGAGTTGCAGTGCTCTGCCAATCTACTCCAGTTTATTGGGACTGTGTTTCTTGCCTTTTTTGTTTGTTTGTTTAAGATTGGGGATATCAAATTCCAACCACATCAGCAGCTGTTTTGATGACTCTGTCACTCTCCTGAAGACCCTGCAAAGACAATTCTCTATGGAAAGCTTCAGGAAGTACAGGAAGTCTAATAATTAGGGAAAATATTGTGAGTACAAAGAGGTGGCTTTGCACTCACTAGCATAACCACTACTTTTCATCTATGTAATTAGTTTTCCTCTGTTTTCTATGTACTGAAACAGTGCATGCTCTCTTCTCGCAATGCACAGCAAAGGACAATATTTCAGCTTATTGAGAAGCGCTACTTCAGCATTTCTTATAAAAAATATCCTGTTTGCACACATGAATCTGACGATTTGCCATTAAGTTAAATACCAAACAAGAGGTCAAGTATTTTTCAGCAAACCACCTCAGCTACACTAGAACTATACAAACTGCTCTGAATGGATATGCAGCTATAGGTCAGATGATGGATCAGTGTACATACCTGGAAAGACCACTAAAGAGCACCTTGATGCTCATCATTGTCTGTTAACATGGAGCCTCGTTAAAGATGTGGCATTCCAAAGGAAGAAGTGCCAAATGGATCCACACAAATAAAAACCCCTGTGTGCTCCAACATCAATTTTCAGAAGATACATTTTGTAAACTGCCTCTCTGATCTGAGGCACCCCAAGTTCAAACCATGTGCCTGCCAGACAGTCCGCAACTTCTTTCTTTGTTTTTAAGCAGCACATTTATTTTGGACAGAGAAAGGGAAAAATAGCCCAAGAAGTTCCCACTGTTATGAAAAACAGAAACAATTGCTAGAGTTACAAGTTCCTCATGGACCAAGCCAGAAGATGAACAGCTCTTGGTCTCTACTTTCTTCTACGCAGCTAACCCGAATTTAAAAATGTGACAATAACACAGTCATGGCCATAAAACCTGATGCTTACAGAAACTGTTATTTGCCAAATCGAACCTATGCAGCTGCAGCTGTCATGCCATTAGCTTTCAAAACCCTTTACGCTCAGCATATTTTGCTCACAACTGCCTGGGTTATATGCCCTTCATGCGCAAAGCATACAGAAAAGGATAAATGTGTCACCACAGACTTCAAAGCAAGCCACCTGATGAAGCCACTCAAATACAAATCAGCCTAATTATGCAGTTTGGTTTCAAAATGCTAATGCCACTTCTCATTCCATAGTTTCATTCTTCTTGGTCCAACTACAAAAACAGGCAAGGTCATGAAACCGGTCTGAAAACAAACATAATTTGAGGGCTCTCAGTTTGTTGATGGAGCTCCAGAGCCTGCTAAGTGGTCGGTAGTGCCAGCTTTTTTGCCCACTGAATCAAAGATGTTCTCTTCAAACTTAGCTAAAGCACGAAAAAACTAAACCTGATGTCACCGTGAGCACCACATTTAGCACGTGTTCTCCATCGTGCTTATCTCTACCCCACTATGTACAAGATTATGCTGTTTTCTTACCCCGTAACTAAGTTCTCTTGCATCTTTAGTGTCCTTTAGTATTTGATCAAACCAGACTTGAATTAAGGACCTGGGTCCAACTATACCGTTTCATAAAATAAGAATAAGACAAGAACAATGTTGTTGACCTGAAGCTGTGTACTGAGCGTTCGAGAGAGCCCAGCTGGAGCAGCTGCGACTCCCAGGACACCTTTTGCTGCCAGACGTCATGAATCTTAAAGGGGAAAAATTGATCTTTTCATTTCTCTGCTTTGAAGCAAGCCAAGAGCCCAGCCCAGGGGAAAGCCCAGTCACACGAACAAGTCACAACCAGGTTCCCTGCTTCTTACTCCAGAGATACCCCAAGACAGTGCAAGGAGTGGTGAGGAAGGGGCAGGTCTCCCCTCAGAAATCTTTCTCCCCCGTAGCTGTGCAAGCTCAAAACCAACTGTAACTGCCCGAACTCTCCCTACCAGGAGCAGCCGAAAGGGTGCTGGGACGCAGCTGCCACAGCTCCATGGAGCACAGTGAGAAGCACTCAGCAGTTTCTGCCTGACCTTCTCACCCAGTTACTTTGGAGCTTTTCACAACACCTTTGAAAACTTTCTACTCAAGCAGGCAGGCCAGCTTTATTTATAACATGGTTTTGACAACAGCAACACAGAGACTGAGCATTTCACACAATTTGCTAGGAAAAAAAAATCCTTGATAAAGGTGCTGCTTCATAAATAATGTCTGTCATGTTCACAGTCCCCATACACAATGTTGTCATCTATAGCGCGTGGGCAGGGAGCGTAGGAAATTTGTGAAAAACAAACAGTGAATCACCAATGATTTTGATGGCAGCTCTGCCTTACGTGGCATTTCACCAAGTCATCATTCAGAGCGACAACTTTGTTTCTCGGCTGGCACGACTTAGCACTTCATCAGATTGCTCACAGAACAGGAGAAACCATGGGCTGGAGTTCACGGCAACAGCAAGGGAGATTAGGAAAATTCCCCCCCACACACCCCAACATCCACCCAGACGCTTTGTGCACCTCTGAACCGAGGTAGGCTGAACAGCCTCCCACCTGCCGAGGTACGAGAGCCCTCACTCACAGCTCAGAAATGCACAAGGCCTTCCTGGCTCGACATCTTGGCCACCAGTGCCTGCCTGGTAGCAACGAACACAGACAACAGATGTCCCTAATTTCAGAGCCTTATCCAAAGCCCAGAACATCAGTGCACAGGCTTCAGCATTATCAGTGCCTCTTTGATCAGACATCAAATTCTCAAATCCTGCAGCTCCTCACCTCCATTTCCAGTCTCTTTCTACGCCACTACCCAGGGCTGAGCAGTGCTAAGGACAGCCAGCATGTTGCACACTAAACATCATAGAATCATAGAATCATAGAATTGTTAAGGTTGGAAAAGACCTCTGAGATCATCTAGTCCAACCATCAACCCACCCTCCACCCCCCCCCCAAAAAAAAAAAAACCCACACCACCACAAAACACCAAACCCCCGTGCGTGCTAGACTATGTCCTGAAGTACCACATCTAGACGTTTTTTGAACACCTCCAGGGATGGTGACTCCAACCCTTCCCTAGGCAGCCGGTTCCAATGCCTCACCACTCTTTCAGTAAAGAAATTTTTCCTGATATCCAATCTAAATCTCCCCTGGCACAACTTGAGGCCATTACCACTCGTCCTATCACTGATTGCTCGGGCAAAGATCATACTATACAAGATTTCCAAAGGAAAAAAAAACAACCAAAACCAACTGTCTTAGGTGCAGAAGCTGAATAACCTTCTCAGAAAAGTACCATCACTGACTGTGCTTACATCCCAACACAAACCCAGGGCACTGAAGTTAGATTTATCTGTCCCCATCAAAATGCTATAAGCCAGAGATCAGTGTCCTGCTAGTCATCTCGCAATTATCCTGTACATTTGTAGTTCTAGCAATCTTTCCTCAAAAGTAAGTTTCTTCAGCCCATATATCCCTTGTGCCATTATTCTTTGAGTCTCCTCTGATGAGCAAAACTGCTATTTATATCACTGGAAAGGGGGACGTGCTCTTTCATGAACCCACCCATTCGGACCACGTGATGAAGGACCTGACACTTCCAGGCTCTGCACAGCAGCTGCCCTGCAAGCAAAGAATCTAAAAATCACCAACCTTTTCTAGTGGCCTGCAGAAAGATAAAACAGAGTGCCATGAAGAATCCAACTAGCCTGTCCGTCCCCCTTGTATTTCTGAGCTCCAGACAAGGTTATGTTCCTTCACCTTGGATAAAAAAATGTGGAACTATTTATTGGAACTACAGGTTCCAATTCCTATTTATTGGAACTATGGGTTGACAGCAAGGATTTCCTGCTCAGAAACTGAGGAGTCCAGCAATACTTCTTGAGTTCTGTTTTGAAACGGGGTTCTTCAAGCTATTCAGTAGCTAACAGTGTTCTTTGCGAAAAAAAACTCAGGGCTCTTTGGGGTACACTGTCTACACCTAGATGATCTTATTTTTATATCCCTTCTATTAGCTACCAGTACATCTGAGAAATTATTTTTCCCCATTTCAAACTACTTTTTTCAATCTACAGCTTTATATTTAAAAATATACTATTCAGGATGGAATGTTGTAATACAAAATGTTCACAGTTTATGAAGAAGTTATTTAAAATACACCCTATCAGCAACAAAATGGAAGAAAATGAACAACTTCCGTTGTCTACTTTGGAACATTTCTTCCCAGAGCACTCAAAAATATTTGTCTTAAAACTTTAAACAGAGCTTGGCCTAAACTCTCATTGAGAAACCGATTCTGATATTGTAACTTTGTCATTCACAAACAAGCAGTATGGGACTTTTAATTTTTATGCAAAATTCCAAGGACTTGACTCTCACTCCGGAGCGGTGCAGGATTAGGAGAACCGAATTAGCAAGCAGCTGAAAATTCCTCTGGCTGATCTCTTGTTACACCAGTGACCAATGCTGGCCACAAAAGCCTCATGGGACTGTCAAAAATAGCTTCAGAAACAGAATTGACCTAAAATCTCATTTTTTCAGTGGAAAAAATCAGGGGTTTGTCTTAAAAAATACTCAGGAAAGATATGTTTTCTGTGGAAAAAAAGGATGGCTTGGTCAGAAAGTTCAAAAAAGTTTGCAGCTAAGAAAGATGTTTCCAGTCCAAAACGCTCTGGTGTGCCTCATGGGAGCTGCAATTCAAGTGCCTTGCATGCTTGGCTACCTCTCCCCTCATGAGCAGGGGTTCCTGTGACGGACTCCTTCCTTCACCTCCAGCGATGGCACTACACCACGGAAGTCCCTTATGGCTCATCAAAAAGAACCTGGGGTACAAAAAAACCCCTGCAGAATAGTTTCCAGGAGATACGGCAGAGCTATTTTGAATAAAAACACGTTCCATTTTTGTAATTCCGCAGAAAGTAATTGAAAAACATCCACTGCTTTAGCCTTTCCTGGATTCCTTTTGGACTATACTGGGGAGCCCCAAAGACAGACTGGGCATCCACTGTCATGCAAGGTTATACACATTAAGCTCGGGTGATACCGTTCACTCAAAAATAAAAATAAATAAGAGAAGTACAACAACGGTAGCAAGCTGCATATGTAAAAAAGGCACTTTAATTATATCTGAGCTGTCTGGTCCAGTAACCACAAAACACCTCGTCTGCTCCAGAGACTGTCTGCCTGTGCTGCACAAAGTCTAAAAAGCAGAAAGCAAATGAAAACCAATTAAATATATTTAACTTGGGTTTTTTATCTCAAGATTTTAAGTGTTACCTATTAGCAGAACCTGGTGACTCCAAAAGAGATGACTTTGGAGTATGCTGAGAAGTTCTATTAGGCTCGAATAAAAGTCCATACAGTGAGATAGGTTAAGAGACAACTTGCAGCAGCATCCCTGTTCCTAGAAAGGAAAACCTCAGGAGCTGCAGAGACTTTGGTAAGCTGATGGAGAGTTGAAAGGCAATCCTGGAGGAACCAACGCTGTGTTTGCTCAGACATGCTGGTGCTGCTGCTGTCACCTCTGAATAGCGGAGGAATAGTATGCTCTATTTTTTCTCGAAGACTTTTGAAATCAGTCAAACATATTCTGAGTCATTGCAATATCCTGAAAACCCCATTTTATGGCTTTGCTTTTATAAAAGCCGTGCAGCCCATTTTCCCTTTATTGAAGTTCTAAAATCCACACGCAACGAGCCTCCTTAGGTACAGCCCACACCTCAGCCATCATTGAATCACAAGTGCAAGCTCCCATCTTTAGGCATGTTTAGATTTCTCACCAGCAGAAAGCAGAGCATACACAGAACTACAGATTCAAATGATGTTTTGGAATATGATGCAGTAGATTTTAAAAGAGTATTTGGTGAGAAGAGGGTACAGCAAGGATCTTGTCCAGCTCTCGAAGGGAGCAGGATGGCCAGGGAGAAGCTTGCAGCAGCCACCCACATGCACAACCAAGGCTCCAAGTCCCGTTTCTGAGACTTAAAGAGCACAGGCCCTGCTCCCAAAGCATTTGAAAAGACACGTCTCCATCCACAGTCTCCAAATGAAAGACATAAACATAAACAAACTCAGAGGCAGACTGAAAACCTATTTTTAGATGAATGAACAGCAACGAAAGCTTTCCAGTGTCCTCTTCTTACACCCCTCTTCTATTTCTTCGCTTCTCCTGCCCTCCCTTCTCCCCCATTTGCTTTTGTGGGTGACTGCCAAATGCTCTCTGCTCCTATTTAAAAATCTTAATGGCAACCTAGCAGACGTCCAATTATTTCAATATGTCTGTGTTAAGTGGCCACAGCAGCTGTTCACCTCCTCTTATCGACATTATTAACACTGTAATTAAAATATACATTAGTCAGCTGAAAGATCCACATCAACCTCTTTGAATTTTACTTTTCATTACCGACTGAGGAAAGTGCTTAGTGAAAAAAGAAGGAACCAAGAGTGTGGGTTTTAAGAGCCACTATGAAGCTCTTGCTAAAAAAAGGCATGCAGACGCAGGAAGCTAAAGAGCTTTCACTGCAATACCCTTGTAAAATCAACAACTGCTTGCCCAGTTAGGTTTGCTGCTGGGTCTCACACTCTTGCCGTACGAAGAGCTCCCCATCCCACGGACACGTAGCAGCACAGCCTATTGCTTTTGAACTTTTAGCAAACTCTACTAACGCTGAAATATCACAGTGTTTCATCTTACTGTTAAAAGTTTCTGGTAAGACAGAGGTCTAGAGAGCAAATGTATTTTGAGGTTTACGGGATCTAAAGAGTTCTCATCTGCATTATGCCCTTTAATGACCTAAAGGAGATTATTTGATACAGCTCATTAATAATCACAAAGTTTATTCATGGGAAACTCAAGCCATAAGCCTGTATTTTGAAATAAGAGGGATTATACACCTAAGTAGCACTGCAACGTGCTTCTAATGGGTGGCGGATTAATTTTAGTTGATTGCTTTAGACATACTCTTTGTTGTCCGAACCCCCAGGGATCTCATGGGAGCTGCTGCAGTGGGGGGCCCTACAATGCGCCTACCTCCTTTGGAAGTTACACTCACATGCTTTAATATAATTGTGCACACGTTCTCACATAAGGCTCCAGCTCTTCAGAAAAGTCACCCCAGCAAAGCAGCAGAACTTTTTAAGCTTAGCCGTAGTACAAAAATTTCCATTAGCTGAAGTTGTGGCTATTTGTTCGGAACCAGAGGACAGAAAAAAAACCTGATATAAATAAAGCTCTTTAAGAGCCTTTACTCAGGTCTGAAGAATTCAACAGCTGCATCCCATTCAAAAAATGGAACAGAATAAATATCCTCAGCTACAAGAACAACTTTCTAGGGGCCGAGTTGAAAACTGGGTACCTTTCTAAAAGACGACATTGATTTTAAAGGCATTTGTAACACTCTCACATTTCACAGTATTTTTACAAGTTAACTTTGTGATATTTGGTATTTGCTTCAAAGCTTTATCTCCAGGATGTATGTGAAAGTACAAGTAGATCTCAGTGTATGTATTCATGTAAGGAATACATAAGGAATCCGTAAACCTTCAGCCACTGCAGAGAGAAGCCTGCAGGGGTGCTCTCTGTGCTTTTGGAAAGCAAGAACCTGAGAAAAGGAACTCAGATGCACTTTTTAATTCCATCTGATGATTTTAAAGCCATTTGCATCACTCTGCTTTTCTCAGGACCCAAGCGGTTCTTCCTTTGAAGCATTCAGCTAGAATTCCTGGCATTAGGAAAATTGTGGTGTCCTGGTTTCAGCTGGGATAGAGTTAATTTTCTCCCTAGTAGCTGGCATNGTGCTGACAGGGGCCAAATCGCAACAGGCGGGCAGCTCCCCAAGCGGCTCCTTCCCCAGGGGTAACCGGGCTGTGGCAGGACAGAGCCGACACATTTCTGCTGGTGGCAGATACCGAAGGTAACACCATCCCGACTGCTCTCCCCCCTGTCTGAACTTCTGTGTTTGAGTCCCTAGTTACACACGCAACGCAAACTGGAATTTGCCTCAGTAGTATTTTCTCCTAATACAGCTCTGGGTCATACAGAAACATTCAGTATCTTACAGGACTGACACAATTAATGAAATACATAACCCTGGCTGAATAAATTATATACACTGTATACAAGAGATGTTTTGGTACAGATGGATATAAATACCCAATAACACTTGCAGATGGAAACTGAAGGAATAGTAAGAACAAAGCATCTGTAAAATGTGTAACTTTATGTTTATCGTTCCATGGAAGGCTACTTCCCCTAAACTTCTCCATTCAAACCCTCCACTGAATAAACATTAAATATGCTTTTGCTCCATGACTTCTCACACAGCACAGAATTAATGAAAGAATGTTACTGCTTTTACTATTTTTATTATTATTGCCCATACATCATTCACTACAGAATGAATTAGCTTGTCCTTAAGGAACCCCTTAGACTTTGTGAAGTTTTACCCTTTCCATTTGACAGAGTAATTAAAGCCAACAATGGCAAAAGTGCCAAGTAATTATGGATGTTTCAACTGGTGACAGTTTAGCTATGGAGTAGACCAGACCTACAGTGCAACTGCTTTCAAAATACAGGCGTCCCTATCTAAATAGACACACTAAGTACCACTTCCAACCAGTGGTGAGAAACAGGAACTTTTGGGGAAGCTATTCATTTCATTTGGTTTACAGAGATAAGAATAAAACTCCAAAATGCCTTTTTTCCCACTTCCTCCCATCCAGGGAGGGAGTATACAGTGGCCAGCTCAGAAGCATATGTCTACACCGTGGCTAAATTGTAGGCGTATAGCAAGATGAGATGAATTCCACCCTTAAACACCATTTTCCTTGGCTCCTGAGCACCAATACGTTCCTCCAAGCTCTTACCTTTGCTAGCAAGGCAGCAGGAACATGATGAACACACTTATCAGTGGCCATCTCCACAGCTTCTTAATAAAACATGGGGGTTTGTGGCAAATTTGCCAACAAATTTCCAAAGGCCAAGCGTTCATTCAGCTGCAGCCCCTCCCACGGTCCCGTGAAACAAAAGGCTCCGATCAAGCTCAGATGGACCACCACCACCATCATTGCACCAACCCACCCTTACAGAATCTAGACCATGCCCCAGATGAAGCCATAGCCCTTGCCATGTTCAGAAAATAGCTCAAGGTCATTCTTCATTTTATTAATTTCATGACCAGCAGTGAAAATGTCAGCTGCAGAGGAACCTGCCTTTGCTTAGTTCATTGCCTGCTGTAATTCCCTGAAGTCCAATTACCATTTATAGCGATGGGGCTGAGTGAAGCGTCCCTGGGAAGAAGGAGATCACAGGCTGCATTCTTCAGCTGCTGCAAGAGTCTTTTCCCCTAGGAACTGGGCACACACTGTGCTATTATGAAACAAACAACAGTCAGTCGCAATTTTTAATTATACTACTACTGGTTTTCAACTAATTTGGTGCCAGCATCTACAAGAACAGTTTCCAGCACTACAAAAATTTACCCTGAAAATCATCCCGATGAGTTCTGTTACTAAGGATGTGAACTCCCACAAAAATGAATGGCAGATTTGCAGTAACTTCATCATGCTTTTTTCTTTTTTTTTTTTTTTGACCCTGCAGTACATACAGAGCATAAAATGCCAGATGAAGCAATAATGTCCTCATCATAAACACTGATGTGTTGAACTTATGAGTTGCAATGCATAGTGGTGTTATGTACCTAACACTAAGTATTAGAAACAAATATAAATTAATAATAGCTTAAACTTCCCTGCCTTTTACTGTCTTCTCTCAAAAAAACATCTGTAACCTAAAACAGGAAAAGAGCCAGAGCTCTTTCAAGTCCACTAGGGACTTGGTTATTGCCAGTCTCTCCTATACAGAAGGCATTCAGGCTACAGCGGACTACACAGAGGAGCATGCAATAGAGAAATGCAAAGAGCATCCATAGATTGCAGTGATATAGTTAATGCTGTCCTCCTCCCACATCTTTTCCAAAATGTTAAAACTGCCCTCTATCTGAAAGCAAACCAGAAGACAATAGAACAAATGTCATCCACAGTTCTCACTTCCAAGAGTACTCTGTTTAAAAGCAAATAAACTCTTAAGTTGCTCTTTCCAAAACCATCTCATTTTTTTCTACTAGTTAATAATTACAGAAGTATTTTCTCAAGTTTATTGACGGTGGGAAAGACAAGTACAGTTAGAGCATTATTTTCTTGTAGAGAACTGAAATAACACTTTTTCCAGATTTCCACGGAGATGTTCAGTGGAAAAATGCCCAGTATCCTGAAACACTTCTCTATGGAAATTAATTTCACTCTTTCCTTCCCATATAGTCTTTTATGTATGTGCAGAAAAGCACACAATAAAACAGTACGCAGTCTTTAAAAGCACATTGAAACACTCATTTCTGACATCTGAAACGTCTATCTGTGAGGACCAAGTCTATTATAAAGTATGCCAAGCCAACAAAAATTTTCTACCAACCTAGAAAGTCTTAAGAGTTTGTGGGTTTTTATTTTATATTGTTTCCTAGCACTGCTTCCGATGAGAATCAACAAATTGTACTTGGATAAGTTGTTTTTTAAAAATAGTTGCATAACAAAGAGAGGAGAAAACTCCTGTACTCAAGCCTTAAACTCTAAGGTAAAAGACTAAGATGCCAACTACGAGACCAGGACCACATGTCTCAGGTTCTCATTTTTTTCCCAGTTCTTCTGGTAGTTACAGAAGTAATTCTAAGAGCCATCCATCATGTCTCCTGTTAAAGATGTCTTCACAAAATGTGCCTACTTGTTTTTTCACTGTACCGTGGGTGAGAGGATAAGAAGCATTTCAGACTGTGCAAGATAAACAGTTTTTAGAACTTCAGATTACCCAGATAAAAACTTTCTCAGAAACCGAGGAAAGCGAGAGGGCAGGAGGGGGCAGAATGAAGGTGAAAGGAGAGGGAAGAGGCACTGACCCAGCTCATTTATCTCACTGGAGAAGAGAGCGGGGCTATGTTCCAGACTAACTAATCGTTGCAACCGTATCGCCTCGCACACCGATTTAAGTTTGCCTTGGGTTTTGCAATAGGAACTAATATGCGATAAATGTTACTGAACTTAGCAATGAGCTAACCATCCAGCCCACCACGTTGTCACTGTCCCTTTAGAAGGCTGTCCCTGCAAGAGGCAAACGGCTCCTCTCCAGAGGGAGAGCTGACAGAGGGTGGTCTGCAGTCACCGCCTTCACCCCAACCCCTCATCTCCCTCATCTCGTGGGAGTGATCTGAGGGGGAAGTCAAGAAGGCGCACAGCCAGCCTCAGCTGTCACCAGTTTTAGGTTTCTAACTGTGTTTTCCTATTTTTCTTCAATGTTTTTGTCTAGTTCTACTGCTTTATGGTCACTACTTCTCCTTCTGCCCTTCAGCCCTGCAGGACTCACAAAAGGAAAACAACTGCTGTATAAAGGCGAATTAGAAACTAAACACCTGTTAACATCACAAAAGAATACAACAATAAATCAGCGGCATGAGGAGGGAAAAGGCCTGTCATTTATCTTCAGCTTAATACCTCGTCTGTATTACAGCATATACGGTATTGCCAATGCAGTATGATTGTAAAGATGATCGCCCCTCGTAAACTGCATGTTCCCTTTCAACCCCTGAGTCATCTAGGCTGCGGTGAATTACTTGAGGCTATTCTAGAAAATGGCTGTCCACGCTGTATCCCACTGGCCAGGCTGCGGCCCGAAGGACGACTCTTGTCCTGCTCCCAAACACTTCTGTCATCAAATAGCACAGCCTCTCAGCAGACAACTATTTTGCTCTATAATGTAGCCCTGGGCTGGCCAAACCGACCTGTTCTAGACAACACCACAGATTGCCTTTGCAACCCCCAAGATTTAAAAAAAATAAAAAATAATTTTCTTCTTTGCCCTTACTAACACAAGATGCACAAAAAGCTTTTGATAGTCTACTGATCTGCATACCTACAGCTGCTTAGGTTTACATTATGCTGGCATAAAATCGGACAATTTTGCTTGCAATAAATACAGGAAAAATTTTTATAACAGAATGCTGGAAAGGTCAGCTTGTAGTACACTGCTGTTGAAGAAAACACATTATTAATCAGGATGTTACCACATGTTTTTATTTGAGTATCTTGAGTCATAACTTAGGACCCACATTTTGAATGCAAAAAATTACACTGAGTGTTTGTTTCCCACTGACCTTACCACCAGATTTACTCATTCCAGTTTGAATTAATAAGGCTATTAAATCACTTAGCGTTTGTCCTCATATAAACACAGTCAGAATCTGCTCCATCGCTCTCAGTGACGTTCCTCACAGACTTTCCTGTGTATAGAAGGTTCCTTCTGTACAGAGACATATCTTCTGTATAGAAGATAAACTCCAGAGAGCAGGCATTTACCTGGCAAATAGCATTGTGCTACTACCTAAAGCCAAGGATGAAGAATTTATTGGCTCTGCTGACAGCCACCATAGATTTTCAAACTCCACAAGCCAAGAAACACTCATCTAAGCCATCTTGTGGGTTTAGTGCTCTGCTGGATCTAGACCTGTTTCCTAAATCTTGGACTCTGCCTCCCCAGTAAAACAACCCGGTGCAAACCAGTGTGGCACACAGACACAGCTGGGGCTCTGCAGAAGCTGTAGGGGTATCAACATAGAATTTGGAATCAGATGTGTGTGTGTTTCAATCCATATTCACATCTGTAATGCAATGTCAGTTTAAGAGAAAAATACCATGCATTTAGAACAGTTCATTATCAAAATAGTATTAAAAGGATGAGAATACTCAGATGTTACAGGTTGAGAAGCAGGAAAATAAGCTATTACAAGGATGAAGACCTTGTATCTTTCTCCTATGCCCCCCAACTTCCCACCCGGTGAGCTTGGGCAGCCTGCAAAATTCCCAACTGTGCCCTCCTAATTCATCAGCAAACGTTTGTGCAACAAAGCAAAAAAACCCTACCGAAACTTGTAACACATTGTAACAAGTTATTACCTGTTTTAATTTGCTATATATTTAGCAAGTTTCCCTACAAAGGTACCAACCCGGCCCGAGCACAGAGAGCGCACATGGTCTTTTACAAGGTGTTTTCCAGTGGCGTAAGAGCTAACTTCACCTTGCCAGTACTACTGTGATAGTGAATATTCCCAACTGTTCTCATTTGTATGGCACTGTGACGACACATCAAGAGCAGTGCAATTACTATCTGTGTTAGCACTGTTAACTTGCAGCTAACGAAAAGACACCACGTGCTAGCTTATGAATGCAATGAAAGTTTTTATTAATACGTTTACAAATCATTTTGCCAGTTGAAGAGCACACATATGGTTAGCTACCTTAGCTCAGCCATCTGCTAAGCTTTGGCAGCCCCATGATGTTCCCAATATCGTGGCTTACCACTGCTGCTACGGACAGCTGACCAAGACCATAAGGTACTTTTGGTCAGGCTGAGAGCTGAGGAGTTGTATGATTTCAGTCCAGGATAGAGAAAACCACAAGCCCATTACCAAAGGCTTTAGTTTATATTTGCAAACTACACGTGCCTGGGCTCATGCCCTGGCAACAACCCAGCTGGCAAGGAATGGCCTTAATCCACACTATTAAACTGCCTCCCTCTCCAAAGTGGCCACGTCCAAATGGCTCATCACGAATAATCCCTGGCCTGTGCTAACTCTATACTCTATACTCTATACTCTGTTTCAGAGAGTTGGTCTGGACCTAAGCTACATGAGGGACATTGGTGATAACCTGACAGCACAGATGATCGAGACCCAGCACCAGAGGATGCTCTCTGACATGGTTCAACTTCTCCGTGTGGACATGGCCAAAGAGAGCAGAGCAGGAGGCAGAAGGGAAGATACACTTGCAGTCATGGCATTTATGCATCACAAAGAAAGTTACTCACACTCTGCAATATGGCCTACATGAGAGAAGACATGAAGCTGTACTGTCAGGAGTAAAGCAAGGGGGGAGAGAGACAGAAACATCTCCTTTGTTTTCTTTTTGCTTCTGTGGCTGTGCTAGACCTGTACTGCCTACTGCCTGACCTTGGGAATGCAAATGAACACGAGATTCTTTGCCCATGACCGATCAGGTCAATTCTTCAAAGTTGTACAAAAAAGGTAACATTACATTTTGTGGTTTATTTTTCCTGCTGAAGCTACATGAAATATTTCTGGAAGAATGAACTTCTGTGTATACCATCTAGTAGCACAGTTTTAACTAACGACAAAAAAAACCTAATATTTACCATTAATCTTAGTGTTGTACCATTAATTAACAATTATCTACATTAGCCAAGTCTTTCCAAGATACTCTGAGTCCTACTGACTGGGTCACACTACTCTTGAGCTTCACCTGAGCTTCATCTAGATTAAGGTCAAATGACAGAAGACTCAATATATCCCAAGTCAGGCAAGTCTATTTCTACAAAGCTGATTTATACTTTTATTAAATCATTTGATGCTATTTCCTTATAAAGCAGACAGTGGGGTTGCCTCTCTAAAATTATCTAGGAAGTTGTATGCTCCATTTAATAAAGACAGATGAAGCTACTAGTATTATTTACAGACAGTGGTAAGGACTTCTTTCACCAACTCGCCAACCCACACCGCAATCAGTGGGACTTTACGTCCAAACAGTTACGCACAAGATGACGTGTGCTGTTCAATGACAGCCAAATCAGTAAATCTCTCAAAACACAAAGGATATCTTTCCTTTGGCCACCCTGCTGTATATGACTTGCAACAAATTTGACTGTTGGCAGTCCTCAGCTCTGCAAGAGCACGGTAGCAGTGCTCTCCTCTTCGCACATTTTAAACCAGATTTTTCAGCTCAGTATATTCTTCTCCCGACCCCCAATTTCATGCCTGCACAATTCTTTTGACACCAGAACCAAAAAAAAAACCAACCAACAAAACCAAACAAACATGAAGGACTTGTTCTGACACAATGGGGTCCCTGATGGCTACAGTTTCCCAGTTCCTAAGGGAAGATCCCACCGAGTCTGAGCCCCTCTTTTGTGTTCTCCTGTGACAAGAGAAGAGTTTGACATTTTCCTCAACTTTTGCAAGGGAAATGAAATAAGCAGGCCTATGATCTACCCGATTTATTTTCCTACTTTGAGAAGTGTAAGAAGGAGCTGTTGCTGCCTATTTAATCATTTTCCTTTAGCCCAGAGAAAATGATCTTTCCAAGGGAAGAGCTATTCCCCCTACTCCTTGCCAGGATAAAGATGTTCCCATCACTCCTTGAGAAACAACAGCAGAAGGGATCTTCTGACCTCCACAAGGAAGCAAAAGGGGATCAACAGTGTTTAAAACACTAACAGGCCCCAGGTAAGTGGAGCAGAGCGGGAAGTTTAGGCTGCATAAGGATTTTCTTTAGAGTTTAGCAAAAAAGGTACTTGAGATTTCCCTGACAGTTAATGCAGATGAGCATTTTTCACTCCGTGCTTTTACCTCAGCTAACTACTATCCAACCAAACTACTTCATCCCTTTCTTCTCCTAATTAATGCAGAACATTAACATCAACTTCTAATTAAAGAATGCACACAGAATATGGGAATTATAAGCCACACAAAATCTTTGGGTTGATTTACACTACCACTGTATTTTATTTTTCATAGTATGAAAAAACAGTTGTAACTTACTCAGCATTTCTGCAATGTTTTTCCTTATTGAGATTTTAATAAGGCTAATAAGGTTAATGGTGATAAAATTGAAAACATCACTTAAAAATTAGTACATTAGCCTAACTTCTATCACCATGAAAACCTTGGATTCTTTTGTTCTGAAACTTCACACCGGGACAGCAGAAACTCTATGTCTGGCTGGCAAAGTACATACCTAACTACTTCAGAAGCCAAGAGCTTTATACATAAAAATTGACATTTTAGTCATACAATTTTGTTTTCTGAAATTATTTCTGAATATTATCAAACCACACAGTTAAGTTAAGCTTGTTTTCATGACCTGACATGGTACTATTAACACAGGACATGGCCTAAATTGGCCTATTGTAAGAAAAGCAAAATACCTTACTTCTCTTCAACTCCCAACTGTGATGATACGAATGATGGAAGACCTCAGGGCCTTATTTTTAAAGATGTGAAGTCATTAAGTGCTGGGAAACAAAAAGCCTTTCAGAACGTGATCCAAATGCAGGAATTCACCCGTCCACTCGGCTCCTCCTCTTCACTGGGGCAAGCGAGGATGTTCCCTGTATGGAGAGCTGGGCGCTCCAGGTAAGGCATGGGTGACAGTTCTGTGGTTGTTTAAAGCAACCACAGAAAACAAATGTGTGCAAACACTACTAATCCTCCTCTTCCAATACTGAATTTTGAATCTGAGAAATCATTCACTGAAAACCTATTATTTCTTAATGCAGTGGAACAGGACAGGTTCCTGCAGTGGAAATACCAACTCCTCCCAGTTTCTTAGCTCTGATCATGGCAGCACTTTGAAAGGATGACCTTCTTCACTTTGATGCACACATTTGCAGAGAGGTCACTTCAGATAATGCTTTTAGCAAGACAAACACACCACACCATTCTAATAATAAATGATATGTCATTAATAAATTTGGCACAAAATTCTATACTCTGTGAAACAAAATTACACTAAGATAGATAAAGCAGCCAGGAAAAGCAGAGAAGAAAATTGTAATTCTTGCAAGGGAGTGGTCTTCAAGGCAGCTCTTAAGTAAATATTTTTATCAATTTTTTTTCTTGAAAGTCTTCTGTGAGGTTTCTCAAAAAAACCAAAAAAAACCCAAACCAATCACCCCCAGCCCCCAAAAAACATGAGAGCAAAAACTCAACACAGCAAGAAGGGATCATGCACAGCGCTCAAATACTTTTGCAGCTTCTCCAGTTGCTAAAACCTATTGTTGTTTTTTTAAGGCTATGACTGCTCCCACATTCCTCTCTCAGAATCTACTAAAGCTGTGCTCTTGGCAAGTATTGCTACATTACTTTTAAATGACATTTAGTCCTTGGTACTCATGAACTGGGCTTCAAAATTAAAGGGAACTGCCCTCAGAGATTGCAAAAACAATGGAGACCACAACCAAAAAAAGTTCAAACACTTGCATTCTGTCTCAAGATAAATTCCAAAATCCAAAGGAATTTTATCACCAGTTTGCTACTCTCACCAAATGCTTAATGATGAATGACCCAATTTTCCAAACAGACTGCAGAAGATTTGTCCTTAATATCCAGAGATTGTTTACTTTAATTTAGATGCTAATAATATGAGCACTGTTTTTTTTCTGATATAATGACAGCCCAAGCAGTATTTTTTTCCTCTTGGAACAGATACTATAATTTGAGAAAGATGGAGGGCTGGATCTTGTCCACTTGCCTCCTAGGTGTGACGTTTGCTACTCCAGTGAGTATTACAGTCACGTTGTGACAACAGCAATTCAGTCCTCAGTTTTGTTAAGCTTGACAGTGAATACTCTTCTTACTTTGTGATGCAACATCAACCATACACATACAGAACTATAAAGTGAAAATTCCAAAGGAGAGAATGAGGATTTAGCTGGTCTGTACACTAAGTGCTCTGACTGGGGTTAATTTTAGCATACCGCTTGGGTTTGCCTTCTCTGATCCACCAGACAGTGCCATCAGCTGGGGAAGAAGCTGTCCTCCAGCAGGGAGGGACCCCTTCAGCATGAGGACCCACCTAAAGCCCACATCAGAGTCTCCTTCCACATGGTTCACCACAGCACCGAGTGCACGCAGCCGGCCAAGCCGGTGGGTCAGGGAGGTGGCGAGTATGCGCAGCGCAGCGCTGCACAGACACACAGGCACGCG
>VZTL01078754.1:0-17370 GCA_013400535.1 Scopus umbretta
ATAGCAGCATCAAGTGAAAACCAAATTAAATTACATATTTAGAATTCTATACAGGTTTTTTCCTCCAAGGACATTAAGATAATTATTTAATCTATTAGAGAGACCTACTTTGGATTTGCTTACTTACGTTTTAAATATCATCTGCTCTTTATGCAAATTATATTTCATATTTACACTTCTTACAAGAACAGAACAATCCCTGCAAATGTGAATCTAGGAGCATTTATATTTTTTTCTGCACATGCATTATACTTACAGTCCATTAGAAAGTTAGCTACTTGAAGAAATATGTTTTGAGCTATTAGGTTCATAGGTTTCTATTTGCAAGGTTCTCTTGTTCTTTTACAGACTGTAAGAATGTGAAACCAGAATCAGCAGCTGCTAAGGATTTGGAAAGTATTGTTACCAATGGCTCATACAAGGACAGCTTTATCCCGGATATGCAGAATGGCATCCAGACTAAATCTGCCCTGAATGGCTTGAGCCTGGAGGAGGAAATAAAGAAAACGGATCCAAGCCTAGAAATAGCTAATAACAGTGCTCACCAAGGTATTGTTCTTGCAAGACTGTATTTTCATTTGCACGTGTTTTCTTGGAAAATATTTCTTTTCTTGAAAACTTAATCCTGGGATTCAGAGACTAGCATGCTGTCTATCAGTTGTAGAAACATGAAGAAAGAATACTTCAACAAAAAAATTAATACCAGTTTAAAAATAAGGCTTCCTTTTAGGATCTCCTACAGAAAGAGAGATGAATTCAGAGTTAGAGGCGCCCAAAACCACAGAAATACAATTGTTTTCTTTTAAAATCATTATACTGCCTATGCAAGTACTATTTGCCTTTGAAAGCTAATTCGTAGTGAAATGAAAATCACTAATATCTTACTTGTCTTTCTCAAAGGCTGAATATATTATAAATGCTAGTTTGTTGAAACTGATGTCTAAATATATAATTTTAAAACTGACAGATAACTTCAGGCAAAACTGCTTTATACTGAGCTTAGGGACGAGAGTGGAATGAGCAAGTTAAAATTAAAATTATCAACTTATAATGCAGAAATGCCAATATGAGGTATAGTTTTCCCGTTAGTAAAAGTTTTATATAATTCCTATATTAATGTAACCTCTTTATTCAGAAACTAACTTTAGGATGACAGTCATAGATAAAAGGGGCATGAGTTGAAGCTCACGTAGACATTTTAACTCATTGCTCACATTTACAAAGCATGTGTGTGTCTCCTTTCCATACAGGTGCAAATGAAGAGAATGCTGAAGAGGTCTCAGCAACTCAGCACTTAACCAGTGATTCAGACAGTGAAGTTTATTGTGACTCTATGGAGCAACTTGGACTAGAAGAGGTAAGGGCTTTATTCCTAGGTGTATTTTGAAACTGGTGTGCTTATTTTTAAATAGGTACCTATCCGTCAGGTGAACCTGGACAGGTGAATGAAGTAACTCATTCATACCTTTCTCCTGTTTGGACTACCATTTTTTTGTTCTTTTTATTGTCAGTCTTTTACAGCTTGGTTACTACTGATCTAAAAGCCTTGAAATTTTTGCCCTCAGAGAATTTGTGAGGGGAAGGTATAAAAACCAACAGTACAAAGAAACTAAGGGCTGTGTCCACAAATTAATTTAGGCTCTCCTAAGATATGTAGAGACCAGAATCCAGCTATCTCTAAGAAGCAAGGAATGTCTTTGTAACAATGAGCTTTTTGCATGCTCTTTTTCTGGCCTGATGAATCCTACATTTGTTTCTTAGAAAAATAAAGAGTAAGCCTTAGCAGGTGGCCTGTAGGCCAGTGCCTGAAAGTGGCCTAGGTCTAAAGAAGTGGGAGATGTAATGTACATCTCTGACTTTCATCTAAAAGGCGGGCACCAACTATGCTCGCTTGGTTTTGACTGAATCTGTGCTCCTGCTCATTTTATTAACTGTAGTCTTAGTTGACTTACTAGCTTGGCCCTCCTTCAGAAGTCCAGTTTAAGTGTGGACTTTGTAGATTGTACTCCAACACCTCTTTTCCTGATTCTGAGGAGGAATACATGAATGATGCATGGGATCAGAAAGACCAGTAAGCACTATAATACTGCATCATTCTCTTGTCTAGCAGTTTCCTGAGGATCTAGAGAATTCCCTTTAACAAATCAAAATTTTACCCAGTAATGCAGCATGTTGGGAAAGGTGATTTGGTAAAAGTGCTGCACGCTGTCTTATCTGGGCAATTTCCCAATCATCTTGTGTATCATTTGAGCTGGTTTGAGATTCTTTGATTGAAGTGGGTGGATAATTTGTCAGAACTTCCCAACCTGCATGAGAAAAGTTCTGCTTTTGATAAAAGAATAAATGTTCAGGTATGTGTAAATAAATATACAAGTAGAACTGCAGATGGATCAATTCAAACTAGAAGAGGTTCATTTAAGGCATTAAATTCAGCTTTTTATTGGTTAAGATGTAGCAAACACTCTGTCCTTCAGTTCTGACGATACAGGTTTATGAACTGCTATTTGGGAAATGGAATTTTGGCAGCAGTTTCCATTTCTTTGCCCCTTTTTTTGGTTATTTTGGCTTTTTCATGGAGTTATTTTTCAGCTAGCTGAGGACCACAGTCTGCTTCAGCATATACTTGTGCAAGTCCTTGCCCTTGCACTGAACAAAGGGTTCTTTGAGGTTGCTTGAACCACCTTATGGCAGTCCTGTTGCAGAACATGTAGTTGTGGCCTGATCAGTGTGTATGTCATCCATTTTTAATATCTTTCTACAGTACCACCAATTTTGAGTGAGAAGTTGGTAGAATACAATGTTTGGTGAGAGGTACAGGGTGCAGCCAAGCTGTTTTAAACTGGTTGGTAATAAACAACGTGATCTCTTTGCCATGAGTGTAAACACTGCCTACCTAAGGTTGCTAATAGCATGTGACTTTGGACAGTGTGGCTCACGAATCCAAGTTAGGATACCACTTCACTGTCTAGGAACCAAAGCCAG
Organism: Scopus umbretta; assembly: GCA_013400535.1. Classification (NCBI taxonomy): domain Eukaryota; kingdom Metazoa; phylum Chordata; class Aves; order Pelecaniformes; family Scopidae; genus Scopus; species Scopus umbretta. The sequence continues at coordinate 2,983 of VZTL01078754.1, forward strand.
TTTTACAAGGGAAAACTGAACACTTTCAGATGTTAATGTTCTATTTTAGTGATTACTGAGTATTACTGTATGTTAGAAATGTCTAAAGTAATTCCAAGTGGTATCTTTGTTTTGAGCATATTTACCTCAAATGCCTTTTCAATCTGAAAAGGACATTTAGGCAATAGTAAGCACATTCTACAGGACAAGAACTGCTCCTGTTAAAAGAAAAGCCCTAATTCTGGGCAAAATATTTTCTTAAAGTGAAAGTAGAGATGATGCTTCTTCCTTTTTATTGGTTAACTGGTACATTTTACAGAATTTAATTACTTGCTAATGTTAATTTGTAGCCCTTGGAGATCATCACATCAGCTAAAGGATCTTTAAAGCATTCATCCCATTTCTTGGATGTAGATCACAGTCTTCTGTTAGAAAATACGGATTTTCCAAGGCGTGCTTGCGTGACTTTTGGAAACCTCCACCCTGGAAATACTGTAGAGGGAGCTGCTCAAGAAGAAGGTGAAGTCAAGTGTGGAGGAGAAGATGGCAAAGCCAGTAATGGGGGCCCTCACAAGGAGAAGAAAGGTGGAGAAAAATCAGATTTCTACAGTGTCAGAAGAGGGAGAGGTACTGTGCACGCTGCTTTTGTTTTCCCCACTCTCTTGAGTGCCATAAGTAACTGGTGCCTGAGAAGCACTTGCCAAGATTGTCCAGTAAGATAGTCATGCTATATAGTGCTTCTGTCCTTCACAATGAAAATAGACAACAAAATCCTAATTACAGTGGGTAGCAATCAGTTTTGTCTTTGGAGTATTTATTTCATTCATAGTAAGTATTACAAAAGGATTTTCTTGTGCTGTGGAGATCTTGTTTAAGCATACTGGCTTCTTCTGTTTTGGCTTACCTTAAACTCCAGCTGCTGTTTATGGCAGATGTCTTTTTAGAAATGTAATCTTCAAAACCTGTCTATGCATGAGAAGAATTTCTTCACAAATTACATATTTATTTTTAAATGCAGTTACATATTTATTTTTAAACGCACATGCATCTATACCTCTCTGGTGTCTTATTTGAAACTATGGAACATCTTGGAAAGCTACAACTTTGAGTATTTCTGATAATACAATTCTTAAAAGTTAATGATTCTTAATCACATAGTAGTCCAGATGTTCAATTTATGTTGGACCTCTGTTCTTTTTAACTCCGTAATGCTTCTAATACTGTCACCTAGGAGCAGCACTGTATTCCAGTGGTATGATCTGTAAAGTCAAGAATAAAGTTTATTTTTCTTGTACTAAAAAAAACTCAGAAGGTTTTTTATTTATATATAGCATGCCTTTTTGTATGGCACCTGTATGTGATCAGATGCAAAAATTAAAAAGAAAATTCAAATATAACACTTATGTTGAAAACTATTAGGAAGAACATATTACAGTTTAACCACCTCCCCTTCTCTCTTTTGTTGTGTTACTTATGTTTGCTGCTTGCAGGCGGAAACACGATGGGCTAGCTGTGTATAGTTTAAAGGGATGTTGTAGGTTTCAAACAATTACCTTTTCTTGTCACTCTATTCCAGCTTCTTTGTTTTCCAGCTGGAGACTGCGCCAAACTTAAAACACACCTACCCTTGATAATAAGATGGCTCTTGCTTTCTTTTTGGTAGGGCAGAATTTACTGTTGAACTTGACTGCGTGTGAATTAGTAATTTTTTGCTAAATGTTTATGCAGTTCTAGGACCTTGAATGATACTGTCACACTGAGGCTGTAGGAAAACATCTCCAGCGATGTTGCCATAACCTCCTAGTGCTTTTGAACTGTCTGAATATAGCTTATGATTAGGAGTACCACATGCAGTTTGGGAGGGAGAAAACTGAACTGCTAAAATCAAACATTCTCAATAGAGTTGGCAGCCCATTCTGTGGTTTATGTATCTTTTTTTTTTCTCCCCCAACACAGGACATAGACTTCAGCCGCTAGGAGATGGTTCACAAGGTGGACAGATGGGTAGTGGAGGGGATGGAGAGCGCTGGGGATCAGACAGAGGACCCAGGGGTAGCCTCAATGAACAGATTGCAGTAGTGCTGATGCGGTTGCAAGAAGACATGCAGAATGTCCTTCAGAGGCTGCATATGCTGGAGGCAGTTACAGCATCACAGGTATTATTCACTGACGTTGGTTGATTACTTTTTATTAAATTTCCTTGGATATTTTTATGCTTTTTCAGATTAAAATTTCAGGCAGTATTTTCTTAATCTGTAAAGACATTTCAGTTATATTCTGTAGTTTATTCCAACTTAAAATTTCTTATTGGTACCTACTCTCAGAAACACAATTCAGGACTCCTGTATATGTGAGTAAAACTGTGCATTTTGACCTAGGAATTAACCGTGTATTGTCTTACTGATTTCTGATCGGACTAATCTTAGCCATGGTTATTGGTATACATTATGCAGTTGCTATACGAGATTCCATAGTTAATGTTAGTAATACATGATGCCAGATAATTTCTTCGTCAGTAGACCTCAAAGCATTTTCAAGGAAAGTGAGACATTATCTTAATCTTCCAGACTGGTAAATGTTTGCAGGCAAAACTTCTGATTCCATTTTTCAGTTAGCAGAAGACTGATTCTTCATAGCATTCTTTCCCTGTGAAATAATCCAGCTTTCTTGGAATTTCATGTCAGGTATACGCAACAGGCAAAAGAAATCTTAAACAAGTATAGCTATTTATTGATGTAATGTTTCTTTCTCCTTCTGTTTCAATGGAGATTCCGTATATTCAGGATAATAGAATATGCTGTGAATGTAGTTGAACCAGCAACTTTGATCTACCTGAGAATGAGAGCTGTATAAGCAGTATCTTATGGGATGCACACAATCCAAATCTAAGGCAGCCAGGGAAAAGGATTTATTAAAACCATGATTTTGCTCCATCACAGCTATTCAAGAATCTGATGTTTGGATACAGATCAATTTTCTTTTTTTGCCTGAGCCATATATGAAGAAGTAGTAAAAGATTCTTCCCCAGCAGTTCATGCTGTGCTTGCTACCCTCAACCTAAAGAGAAACAGAATCTTCTGTTTCACACTTACGTAAATTAAGAAAGGCCTAGAAAAGTGACTGCTTTATTTTGGTGGAAGCACCACAATAGTGTATAGGAATAGTCTTGAAAAGTTTCTGGTACTTTCCATTTTCTGGATTACCTGGAAGATTTGGAACAGAGCATTCTCTTTCCTTTATGCTGTTAGACATGCGTGTAGCTATAGCTCAGGGCAGACTAAAACAGTGCTTTTTGCCTTTATATAAACTAGTGTCGAAACATGTGATCACACAGATTAAGCTGCTGGGATTTCTACTCTGGGTCGCAGCTGCTGGGGACTGGACCAGAGTTGAGGAAGTTGCGATGACAAGTTGGGCAGGGGGGCCTTGAAAAACTGTAAAGAGTTCCAGTAAGTGACATTTCATTTTTTAACACGCAGAGATGTGATAAAAGTGCTATAAAGAGTAATGGAAACAGGAGAGGTAAGTTGGAAACTAAGTGGTGAAAGGGGGGTTGCATGGAGGTGGTTCTGTTTCTTAAACGGTCACACATACAGATGTAAAGCCTTCACAAGATGAAAAACTTCATATTCTTATTTTGTGAAGCAGAAAAATTTTAATAGCAGTTTCCTTTTTTATACTTACCAGCCTTTGTTTGTATTTAAAGGCAAAATCTGCAACACTGCAGTCAAATTATCAGCCTGCCTCCTCGGTCAAGGTAAAATATTGTTTTTTCTGTTTGTAAAAAGCGGTGTGAATGGTGAAAAAAGATGAGATGACTATTTTATATCTAGCTTTTAGTATGTGCTTTTTGTATTGTCTCTGCCTTGACTAGGAGATAAAAAATTATCTGTGTCTGAAGAAGTTATTTGATAGATTCATCTGTTTTTCTGGTCTTACTAGTATTTTCTACTCTAGTATTTGAAGTGATTGAGAAGTATACATGTGGTATTCAATATGTGCGCACAGATTGCTGACAAGAATTTTTTTCTGTTTTCCTTAGAAATCGTCATGGTGGCCCTTTGAAATTTCTCCTGGTATTTTAGCTTTTGCTGTTATATGGCCATTCATTGCCCAGTGGTTGGTACATGTGTATCTTCAGAGAAAGCGAAGGTAAAGACATGCATTCAATAGGGCATATATACTGTATTTCATCTGTTTAAACCAATATGTAGTATATGGTGTTATTTAGACAGGACATATAGTACTGCCTTCATGCACAAGAAGAACGCAAGTGCATGCTCTCAGTAAGGCTTTGACAGTGTATCTGAAACGTCAGGTCAGTATCAAAATGGGGAGCTTGATAATAATTGCTTTGATAAATCCTGTTTCCTTGAGTGCTTTGCTTCAAGACATGTCTTGCTTAATGTTCCATTGTATGTATTAGTGACTCATAACTCTGAAAACACCAGGCTAAAGCAGATTGTACAGTAGAGGCCTTGGTATGGTTATGATAGGAAGATGCATGTTTCAGTCCCAAGAATTCAAACCAAAGGTGCAACAAGAAATTCTGGAAGTAGTAGGAGTGCTTTCCATTAGCTGTGAATTCTAGAAAGAGACGTGTAGTTTTCTTTGCCTTGAAAGTTTCTCAGCTTTCCTCTTTGTTTCTGAAGAAATCTACCCATAGCCAGAATTTAAGGACTATCTGCTTCTGCGTCACCTTTCCATCCAGTTCTCAGCTTTCCTCTTTGTTTCTGAAGAAATCTACCCATAGCCAGAATTTAAGGACTATCTGCTTCTGCGTCACCTTTCCATCCAGTTCTCAGCTTTCCTCTTTGTTTCTGAAGAAATCTACCCATAGCCAGAATTTAAGGACTATCTGCTTCTGCGTCACCTTTCCATCCAGAGTTCCATCTCCTTTAGCAGTAGGTAGGAGGCTGATCGAGTACACTCAGAGAAAATGGAATTGTGAAACAAGAGTCCCCAGTTTCAGCTTGTACTCTGTGAAGGTGTGTAAGCTTTTAGGCAACAGCTGTACACAGTGCATCTATATACCATATCTGTGTACTTTTGGTTTTAAAATAGATAAACTGTCCTGGAGCAGAAGCCAGGAATCTGTGCTACCATGTGAGGAGGTTTTCTCATCATGAAGCGGTGGAGCCATGACTCCTGAACTCATTTGCAGAGTGGAGCAAATTCCATGGAACTGGTGGAGCGAGGGCCTTCTGCAGCCAGCAGCTTTGTGTTTAGCTCATGTCCCTGGGAAGGGGTAGCTCAGCTCCCTCTTAGCACCCTACTGTACAGCGTTCTGGCTGGGTTAGGCCTTCTTCTGAGCCTCTTAACCTGTCTCGTTCCTTTAGAGGAAACTTAATGCTGAAAATGTGGGTACTCATGTTGGAGCCTTCACTGAAGAAAGCTTGAGAACCTGAATCCTAAGGGCTCTAAAACTAGATCACAGAAATATATTTTTGATAATAATGGAGAGTTGTTTAGATTCAGCTCACGATTTTAGAACATTCTGATTGCATGTTTTCTGGAGTCACTGGAAAACCAGCTCGTAAGTGATGGTCTTCTGTGAGCCAGCAAACCACTGACTGATGTGGTCAGGGACTGTTCTGAGGGATTTCACCTGCAGTTCAGAATTCTTAGTGATATTTTGTACTCCCCGGTGTAAGTTGTACCAATCTGTAAACTTGCAGATTGTTTTGTAACTTAAGAAGGCAAATTTTCAGGTATCTTGAAGCAGTGTTGTATTTTAATGGATTGGAAATCATTCACGTGTAACCTTAATCGATTTGTTAATTTAGACATATGAAAAATCATCTCATATGTGAAGGTACATTAAACTAATTTATTTGGTTCCTCTTCTAGAAAACTGAACTGAGAATTCATGACTTTGCTTAAAGACTGCTAGGAGAAGATGGCCCTGGAAAGCGAAGGAATTCTGAATTCTCGTAGAATCTCAGAATCTGGGGTGATGTTCCTTCTGTTATAGTAATATTTTGTACTACCTTTGAGCTAAACATTTAAGGACTAACATTATTGAAACTTGAATGATTCACAGCTCCTAGGTTACAAATGAAATAAATTTAACAATTCCATCCTCAAAACCATATGAACATTAATTCTTTTGGAATGTGCTTGTGGATGGGCCTTCAGTAATTGCTGGTCTTGCTGATGTCAGACGATGAAGAGAATATCATCTTTGTAAAAGAGTAGGTAAAAAATATGTAAAACTGTCACTTTAATATAGAAATAATTTTCCAATCACAACATCCCTGCCTGTTTTTCCACAGGCTTACATATTATCAGATGAAAGCACTAATACAGTATGAATTCAATATATTGTAAACTGTTGGAAAAGTAAAATATAGCTCTGAGGAATTCAACTGGTTATTTTTGCTGCTAAACAAGTGTGGGGCAAATTTCCATGTAAATTGATCAGAAATGAAGTTGAATCCTTCACTTATCCTTTAAGATTGTAAAGGAGATTTGGGAATTGATACATGTCTTGCAAGTTAGAGCCGTTAATAACAGGGACTGTCAAATACAAGTTTGGAAACTGGTACAAGGGATCCCTCTAAAGAGGCTGCACCTTATAGTTTTAACTTTGATTGATAATGGTATTCTTGTTGACAACAGGTTGTTTTAACTGAAATACGTAGTATAGGCACAAGGTGCTTTAAAATGAAATGAAAGCTAGCTCTGTAAGTATATCTCTTAAGATTTTGAAAAGCTCGGTGTACTTTAAGTTTTCTGTTGTCAGCTTACGTCAAATTAAAATAACATTTAATCTAGCCCTAATCTGTTGTGGACTTTTCCCAAGTCACATTATGAAAAATATCATTCTATGTACTTCTTTCTCTCTTACCCTTCTACTTCCTTTCAAAACAAAACTTTTCAGCTAATTTTGGTGCCGATTCTCCCCCCCCTCCCCGATTATTTATTAACCTGTATACAGGTAGAGTTAAAACCTTGTGAAGTTTGCTCGATTAAATAAAAATAATAAATTAATATATAAGTTGTTTAAATCTCTGGAAAAGGGAAGTGGATTAAAATTAGATATGACAGGAAACTAAGACAGTCATTTGCTATAAAGAATTACATCATAACACAACCTGCATTTAAGATCTGAATTTTCAGAAATTTCACTATATTATTGATGTGCTTTCATTTTTTACCTGGACTACATATTACAAATAATTTTTGAGGAAAGTTCTATTTTTGTCCTTCCTGAATATCTTTTATAGTTTGGAAAACATTTTTCATACAAGCTGTATAAAAAGGTAATCCCATAATTTAATGTTTGTTTTACCAGAGCAATTTTAATCTTGCTTTTAGTTAAGTGCATTTTTTTTTTCAGTTACTTCTCCCCTCTTCTGATTTTCTTATTGTAAAGCTGAATTAAAAAAATAAAACGATCAGAACCTCTTTGAAGACTGCTGTCACAATCAGATGGTTTCGTGTGCCAGAGATAAGTTTTGGCATGAGATGTACTGCGAGCTCAGGTTTGAACAAAGCTTACGCTGGAAGGGAAGTTCTGCTGTGACCTGAAGCCATTGTGCCTGTAGCTTAAAGTTCCTGGAGTGACGGACGTCTTGCCCTAAAATGATAGACCGGACCGTGCAGGAAGGAGACGCGAGCTTGAAGGTCACTTACAAAAAGCCCTCCTGAAGCAGCATGTCTCCTGCCGGAGGCAGCACCCCGCAGTGCCTCCGACCCCAGCTCACAGCCACCTGACGTGTAGGTGCGTAGCTTTTAGAGATGGCGCAGGCGTTCTTAAAGGTACTTAACTGTTAACTTCCCACTGACATAAATGTAGGCATGTGCCATCCTTGTTATTTATTCATGTTTCAATAAACCAATCCCTTAATATTTTGTATTTTATCTTGAACTTTCTTAATGTGTAGTAAATGCTGTACATTGGATGCTTTGGCTGTACCGAAGAGCCTGCTGGCTACATTATGAAAAGGCAGTCTCAATCTAAAAGTTGTAATACAAAACAACATCACTGTAGCAACCATTTACTTGTAACTTGGCCTCAGCTGCTAGGGGTATCTCAGACTCACTGTAACTTGAACAGATTTCTAGTTAGCTGGTATTTCATCTTAAAGGCAAGGAAAAAAGTATTTATTTCTTATAATTTGCCCAGGTACAAGGAGACACAGCTTTAACTTGGAGAAAGTGGCACAAGCTCAGAACTGGAATGTGTGGGTCTTGCTGGTGCTCTCCTCGAGAGGGCTGGCAGTCAGAACAGTTCTGTGTAGCACTGGAAACATCTGGACCCAGCTCAAAATTGCACTTTTGAAGGCAATGTCCAGCTAGTTTCCTGCAGTGAATCCAACTTCATCTAAAACACAGAGGCCTGCTCTGGAGGAAACCAGATGGAAGATATTCCACCTACTGATAGGTAGCCACTGCCTGCTTTTGACTCACTCGGGTTCCACATAGGAGCAGACTCCCAACAGGAATTAGAGACCATCCAAGGACTTTGTCTCTCCTGCCATTAAATACTCAAATGTAGCAAGGATTGCAGGAGGGCGTTAGCAACTTATGAACTGAAGAGCATACACACCTGCATTAGAAGGTATTTCCCTACTTCTAATCACTGTCTTTGCCAGGGCAGGGAGAAACAGTCAGGGTTGGCTTGTGTAAAAATTCCCCCTCCCATTCCCCCCAGCAGGGTCAAAAGCATAAAACAGTTATAAAGACAAAAGAATAGAAGCAAGCAACAGCAAGACTGCAGTATTTTATTTTACACAAAAGTGTGCAAAGTAAGGGTTTTTTTGAGAACATAGTAGAGGAGAAAAGAATGCATTTTACTAAAGCGTAATCATAGGTAAACCTGATCATGATGAAACTGGAACCTCCTAGCTCAAGAACACATGGCAGCATTTCATCACTTTGGCCTCCAAACACTGCACAGTGTATAGGTGAGCATAACAGCAAGTACTGGTAGTAACAGTTGTCCAAGACTGCTATTTCTGTGTAAGGAAGTGTGACAGTTTCTGCTCTCTACAGTTTTAAAGCACACTTGTGTGCAGATAAACTGTCTCCCAAGATAACCTGGAAGATAGAGTTCATATGTAGATTTGCACATGAAGTTTAGGCCTTCAAGAATCACTCGTGACAGCTAGCGTACTTGCCACGTGGTATTCCACAGCTTCTAAGGACCAGAAGCTTTTGCCAGCTTACAAACAGTTGTAGTTTATTAGTAATGAGAAGAAACTTTAAATCTTACATTACAGCTTTTTGTACTTTTCCCTGCAGCATTCAAAGTCAGGCAGTAAGTAGGACAAAAACAATGGGATTAAGAGTTGACAAGGAATTCCCTATTGAAGAATAAAGCTAGGATTCACCTTTTTAACAAAAAGACACCCCACAGGAAAAAAAAAAAAAAGCAACACCCACAACAAACAAAGCCACACTGCAAACCCCAACAATCAACTTTTTAAATTCAACTCCATGTTTGCTATGATCAGTATAAATGCAAGACACTGAAGAGAATGGGGTTTTGTAAGGCTTCAGGTGCTAATTGTGCCAAATTTAGCAGTTCTAGAGAGCAGTGTAGTGATGACTGGTCCCATTAAACAGTCCGATTTGTCAGTTGGCCTATTTATTGTTCTACAGACTTGATGTTTTTGTATTGCATTATGAAACGATGGTAGAAGTATAATTTTCTTTTAGAATAAGGTTTTTATAAAGAGGTTTGAGGGTTTTTTTATAAGAACAAAACAGTAAGTCAGCAGATTCTTTATGCCTAATGTTTTGGTGTACTATCATCTCTAGCTCTGTATACACTAGATTACCTAAAAGACGTAAGCACTTCTTGTAGTTCATTGTGATTGGTCAAGAAAAAGTTTAGATGGCTTACTTGACCCTTGCGGCTGATTAAGAATTATTTTAAAGACCACCTCTAACCCCTTGCAGTGTCATACCGCTGTAACCGATTTTTTCTGCCTTTAAGGGAATGTATTATCCTGCCAAATGGAAACAGGTTGTAACCATTTGTAAAGTACCAAAGAAGAGCAGCTGCTGTGGTGTTCAGTTTACATTATTTCTTCACACATTTCTAGAGTATTTTCCTCAGTATGAAACTGAGATTCATTCTTGTAAGACTAGTTTTCTTAAACCAGATTACTAGAAATGAAAGAATAAATTGCATAAAATACCAGTGATTACTTAATTTAAGATACTCCTCCTCTAGTTCCTATATTCTAAACTATACACAGGAAAAATGCTTAAAGAACTTCTCATCATATTCGGAGAATGTTGTCTCTGGATACTGCTTCAGTAATGTATTACGTTTGATTGCTTGCACCTTTTTCATGTAACATTAATTTCAGTAAGATTCAACAGTTTCAGAAGTTTCCCCGAAACTGAAGTCCTTGGCAAAGGGAGTGAGAGTCACTGTATGTTTTGCAGCTTGCCAGGATTTTGTTTCACTGCGTTTGAGTTATCACACCTAGAGCCGGGATTTGTCCTTCTGAGCTGTTAAGAATTAGCTCGGTTTTGGTCCTAGGAAACCTCCTTTTTATCCATCATTCCCATTCCTTTCCCAGCTACTTGAGGGGACAGCAGAAAGCCTAGCAGACACTGCTCAGAATTCCATCAATAGATCTTGTCTTCCAGGAAGCAGGGCAATGAAGGGACAACTCACTCCCACTGCAAGAAGGGTCAGTTCACAAGACTCAAAAGCCACTTGGCAAAAAGTCACTAGCAAAATGCTTGGCCGCTGGCTGGCACCACTGTCTAGCACAACTGATCTTTAGCAAGTACAAACCTGAAAAATAAGAATCTTCAGTAAGCCAGCTGAGAAAGTCAGCTATGCAAGAAAAATATTGAAGATTACCTTACAGTTACCCACAAATAAACCTCTAAAACCTAGCAGATGCAAATCACGCGTTGCATTTGAAAATAGATTTAAATATATGTCCCTCTAATTAGGATTTTAATACTGAATATACACTTGTAACTTAAATTCTAGTGAAAGCTAAGATCCGGTTGCGAGTTTACAGAACAACAGTCTGTTAATTTGCAATGCGTTACAGTCTTTAACATATAGCAGCTTCAGTGTGAATAATACTTCACTTGTTAGCTAACACTCGGGTGATTTTTTTGTTTTTGATCATCTGACATGCAGAAGTTTATAAATACATATACTCGGCATTTTCCATTTAAAACAAGTAACTGCTACGATGTATGCTGCTCAGTCCATCTTCCTACAGTGTAAGTGGTTACAATGCAACAATTTCAACAGACTTGCCCCACGTGTCCTTTCCCTACCCCATTGCCTAGGGAAGGATAACCACCAGTGAAACTACTGTCAATCTCCCGTGCCACATCTAGCCGAGTTAACTTTGAACACCACTGGCTCTTCTAAACCTTCTCAGGATAAGACAAACAGAAGTAAGATGTTTCAATGCTGTGTTAAGATTTCAATTTTCCACCTTGGAAAAAAACATCAGTTTTTCACAGCAGATATATATTCAAACTGGTCAGAAAGGACTACTCCCAAACAAGACTGCCATCACACTGAACCACCAACAGGTAAGTTATAATTAGATACAAGTAGCACGCATTTATGTCCTTTCCCTAATACGCTGAACTGGGAAATAACTTCAAACCTTCTAACTGGAGTTACTCATTGCTATTGGAAAAGCCCCATCATTGCCAAGTGTTATTAGCTCCAAGAAATACAATGCTCTGGCCTCTTCGTAAGGTGCAGTAAGCAAGGTAAAAAGTAGCATGAAGGCACTTGGTACCAGCTAAGTTTTGCGCAGTAGTTCCACTTTAGAATAAGGATGCAGTAATAAAAACAGGCTGATAACTTAAAACACACTCTAAATTTGGAAAGGAAACTTAGTTAGACAAACTAGTGTTATAGGACAACCTGTAAGTGTGCAAAACCACGGAGGAAGTTCACTTATCTTGATGCTATAAGCTAAATCCAGACACAGTCAGGTGCTGAGCATTATTCCTAGCTTCAAAGTAAGAGGTATCAGTTTCATCGTCCGGCTGAGGTATAAACGGCATAGTTTGATTCTGCAGATTATCCCAGTCCACGCCATGAAAGAGGGGGTGGTGTTTCAGTTCTGAAACAGAAGTTCATATAAGCATTACAAACTTCCTTTTGCCCAAGCCCCACAGTCACTTTGTTCCCTTGATGTACAGCTCTCAGTAGACTCGCTCTATTGTGCCATTTTGGAAACTCACAAAAGTACAAATTGCAGTTGGATTTCAATTGCCCTCAACCTCAGTAGGATCAAACTGTTGTCATGCCAACTAGCCATCCTCCCCTAGCTGGGGAACCTATTCTAGGCAGCACACAGTGGATCAGAGGTGTCCTAGGGGCACTGCTCACGATAACAGCACCACAGACATTTTAAGCATCACTTCAAGGTCTGCTTCTAATTTTGCCAAAGTTCTGTCCCAAGTAGGCATGTGGGAGTTGCTCCCATCCTTCTCCACTCCAGGCCATCTGCCTTTTGCTAGCTCATGGAGCAGTCCTCCTCTGCTGGCCTACCACCAGACGCAGAAGGCTGAACACCCTTGCTGTGAAGCTACCACAGGTCACCAGGTTCCTCTTTCGAACCTGGAGGTGGGACAGCTAACAGAGCTGCAAAACTTGGACTCAAGGAGAACTCCCCTGCCCTGCCTGTTCTGACCAGAAGGCGACTTCCTGGCACGTAGGGTCTGATGTGTCTTTTGCATTTCCTGGAATCACCACTCGCTGATGAAAGGGACTTTGCTACTTTGATTCAATCCAAGAAAGCACTTTTTCAGCCAGGTGGGCTACAAACCCATGTTTTTATCACCTGCACCACAAAAATAAAAAGCAAATAAAAAAAAGAAATGGGGGGTGGGGGGGCAGGAATTCACGTTTAGAAGGAGGTAGAAGTTCAACCTGAGACAAACAGTGCAAATTTTAATTCTAAGCACAGACCACAGGCCTTTAGCCAACAGACAGCAAGACATTAACACTTGTAAGTTATTTGATCAGGAAATGTAGAAATAATAAAACACATTATTAAAGTTTATTTTGGACAAAAGGCAATAAATCAGAGGGTTAGTCTCCTAACTCTTTCTAATAGCTTCAGCAACCATACATGCAGCAGGACACTGCACAGATCCACTAGCTCAGAACTGTATGTAGTTCTGCTCTTCAGTTCTCATGTACTGAAAGCTGTCTTCAGCTGAAAAGGTGAGCAGACTTCATTGTCTTTTCCAAAGAAGCATTAACGTGTGCCATAGCTGGCAATCAGCTCCCTGCCCATGTCTTTGAAGACGGGGAAACAAAGAACAAACCCAGACTTTGGATACCAGTGTTCTCTGCCAAATGCTGCTTTAAAGCTTCTCTTATCTGGACAGACTGAACTCACAGGAGCGCAGCACTAGGACATGACATGACTGGGATTTCTCAGTGAGTTAGGCTTCACACTGGAGAAAGAGAGAGGGAGAGCAGCGTACTGGGGAAGGGGGAGAAGATGGCAGTGATGGAAACTCAATTACAATGAAGAAAATCTAATGGTTGTCCTGAAAGCTACTCATCCAACTTCACTTCGGTGGCCTATAAATTGGATGAAGAGATCAGATACAGTTAAAGGTCCTGACAAAGAATGAATTTCCAAGAACCTCAGATTGGAAGAAACCATTATGTCATCTAGTTTGAATTTCTACACGTGACAGGCAACTAGATTTCATCCTATTATCCAGGAATAAAAAGACAATAACTTGTGTTTACCTAAAACACCTTCCAATTAAGACATAAGACGCTTCTTGGAGACATTAAAGAGACGCAGAATTCCCTGTTGACATCATGATCTTCATTTACAACCATGTGCCTTCTCTAATTTGAATTGGCCTGGTTTCAGCTTCTAGCCTTTAGTCTCTTTATGAGTAAGCATTTCTGTAATAATTTTCTTCTCTAGCAACTTCTTGGGCAGTCTTCTCATTAGATTTCTTCCTTTTTCCAAAACACCTCACTCTAAGCTTTCTTCATGTTATCAATTTTATAAATAAAATATAAAAGATTTTTATAATATACTTATGAAATATAGTCACTGTTACAACAGCAAATGTTTGAAGTCCTTCTACAAAAGAAAAAATACAGACTTTGTGTAGTATATATTGCCTAACTTTATGTTCTCCTATACATTCAGTAAAAACAGGCTGATTCCAAAGAGAAAGCTGCTTTGAATTAACTTTTGTAGGAGGCTTCTCTCTGAAACTATAGGCTTTTAATCAAGGTTCCTAAAATCACTTAGGTTCCTAAAACCCCAAATACCTCTTACCAAGTTAAATAAGAATGAACTTTGATACATCAGATGTGAAACACTGAACATCCATAGGAAAACAGCATTAAAGCAAAACCTGATTTTAATTAAAAACAAAAACAGAACACCCACCCCCAACATCACCAATTACACA
>VZTL01078760.1:0-10820 GCA_013400535.1 Scopus umbretta
CAGCTGAAACCAGGACAGTTTACATTTTTCCTTTCTATTTTTTGTACACATTTTTTATGCATCCTTTTTTCTGTACACAGTTTCGAAATGCACAATGAGATGTCAAAGTGCAATGAGGTCAGAGAATTACAGCCTCAATTTTCCTGATCTTATTTACTATTGAATTTCAGAACGCACATTTTCTACTGCCCTGGGAATAATGAAATTCAACAGAACTGTTTAAAAAAGATGGGGAATTCTAAACAGCATTCTAGTTTGTTCTAAGGAAAGCTGCATCTGTGAATCACTATTTCTATTATGTCCCCAGGCTATTGTTACTTGCCTTTCCTCTCTACGGCGTATTATTTTCTGACTTCTTGGGTGTACCATAAGGATCAGTATTTTTTTCCTGAAGGCAGTCAAGAATTTTATCCTCCAGTTGAAAGGGGTGGTGTATCATTCATGCCTGCATTATCTAAAACAGTGTTTGTCAAACAAGGGACCAGGGCTGATAAGGATGCGTGTCAGTCTCAAGTGCAGATAGCAATGCATTGTAGCTGAAGCCTTTGAGTAGGTCACTGAAGATTTCAAGGCAGACACAAGCCTGCATTTCCAGGCATAATCCCCCACATGTCAGCTGTGGCTTTCTTAAATATAAAGCTATGGATAGAGCTCTTTATTTTTGTTCCCCTTTCCCAATAGCTGTGATTCTCTGAGGAGGAGTGGGGACATGTTGTGCGAATTACATCCTGTTTGCATTTGGTGCTTGCTAAAGTAGCAGTTCCATCGCCTGCAAGCAGCTAATTCCACATCTAATACGATAATTTAAAAAGACTGGTTATGAGTTTCCCACAAGTGAGTTTTCCTTCATAACCATTATCGTGCAGCTATGGACAGCCCCCATCCACTTCAGGGCACAGACGGGAGGAAGGGGTTGTCTCAGACAGGGTGAGACGAGAGGCTGGTGCGGGGCGATGTGGCACGCATGCAGAGCAGGTCTTGCTGTGAATCCCAATACCTCTTCACAAGCACTCACCAACGCTGGAGGGACTGGGGAGGACCTGCTTAGGTAGAACCAGGGAGAGAAAATCAGCCTGAGGAAGTGTGTAGTTCTTATTTGCTCTCATCTGCATTGATAAAAAAATGTTGAACCTGTTTTGGGCACATACCTTTGATACAGGAATTATGCTCTTCATTGGACACTAACTTTTGCCTTATATACCTCTTTGTAATTAATTTGCTTTGCTTCCTAGCAAATACAATACATTCTGTCAATAAGGATGAATATTCTGAGCCTACTTTTTGTGGCTAGATCCATGTAAAGTGGTTTTAGTGTAAGCAGAGCTCTGGATCTGAGGTCTACTCCCTCAGTCAGTCATAAGACTTACGGAAAGGCCATGTAACTCACAGCCTGAAGCCGGACCTTTTTAATATCACCCCCTTAAGAGCTCAGTTCACTGGTGGTGAGTAAACATTTACTTCATAGCTTACTTCTGGCATAGTGCAGAGTTAAAACAAGCCAGAAATTACTATTTTACTTTTATGAGCCCAGAAACTTACTGCTTTAAATACGGATGATTTGGCATATTTCATTTTACCACCAAAATTTACATAATTGCTTTTTAAACTGATTCACACAGAGATCTTAGATATGCAGGTAAGTTCTCATATCCCTTCCAGCAAAGAAAAAAATGATCACCCCAGAGTGTGTAGAAGGGTAATTTCGCCCAGTTCACTACCAGACTTGCTCAAGCGTAAAGATGCAAATACAAAAATCGACAACATTTTTTTTTTCCCTGATTCTGCACAACCCTTGAAGCTTCCAAGAGCTTCCACTGCTTTGCTCAGATAATTTTGCCTCTGGGAGAAACAGATGAGACCATTGGGAGTTGCTGGTGCAAGACGGATGGGAATCTGTCTCACAAATGCCTAGGTATTTCCAGCTCCCTGCAAAGAGCTGATTCCAGTTCTCTCTCTCTGTCATTCAAATGCCAGAAACAACAGAGGTAGGCAGTAGACACTGGAGACATCAGAAGGACTTTCACGAGGTGGGGTGGCATCCCCTAAATGCCACAGTAGCTATGATGAGAGACAGAACACAGCATACACAAACATAATTGAGTTCCAGTTTTACCACATGACATGTTTTATTCATAGGGTATACTACATATTTTTTAAATTGCTTCTCACCATTTAAGCAGGTTTTTCAGGGAGAGACATTATGTTTTTTAAACCATTTGATAGAGCTGGAAAAAGTAGGCAAGTTTTCTTGTTTCGAGTTCCTTCATTAGCCCTGACAAGTTGCAAGTCCCTGCTATTGCTTGTTCAAATGACTTTCCTTGACAGTGAGGGGGAGGAGAGAAGAAAGGGGGAAAAAGAGAAAGAAGGGTCACGAAAGGTGGCACGCAGAAATACGCTGTCTGCATTTCCATTGTGAAACCTTCTAATTTCCTTATGTTCTATCTGCCAGAAACTATCTTTTCCAGTTTTTCTACATATATATGTTTATTTCAGAACCTTCAATGGAGTATTCTCATTTGATTAGAGCTGCAGCTAGAGGAGTTATATACAAATGTACAAAAGCAGTTATATAAAAGTATAAACAGAATGTATATGATCTCCTGTCAGTCACTGCTAGTTCACCCCAAAACTCAAGTTTTCAGGAAAATGTAGGAAATGCTGTGCTCGGGTTAAACACAATACATTTCTGGATGCTCAACCCTTCTCAGACTTCAGAGAAATGTACTGATTCTGTGAGGCTGCATTGTTGCTGTTAGCCATTTGAGGACTACAGGGTGCATCTGAGTTCATGCCCTGCCATTGAGCTTTGAGAATGATTGCTTCAGCTTCATTACTCGGCCATCGGTCTGCAGTGCTCCAGTTATGCTACAATTTTAGTCGAATCACACAGAAAAAATTTGAACTTCATAGTTCCACACTAAGATCTCTGCTTCTTCTCCAGACTACCAGGACCATGTCCAGCTGCAGCTGTCAGCAGAGAGGCTAACGGGACCCTCATCTTCCAGGGCTGCAGGTCAGGACTGCACAGATGCTCACTGAGAGTATTTCCAAATGTTAAAGTCCCGTACATCATCCAAATAAATATGAAGGGTTTGCATCCTGAGTGCTGTTGTGGTTTAGCCCCTCTTGGCAACCAAGCACAACCCAGCTGCTTGCTCACCTTCCCCCCTGGTGGGACCGNGATGCTGGATTTGCAGAAAAAAGAAGAAAGTCTATTTTTTAATTATCTCCATTTGGAGGCAACTACCCTATCTGAAGGCATTCTCCCCTGCATATGTGACATACTTTGATTGGCATTTGCTTGAATACAGTGACGGGAACAAGCACAGCTTTCTCCTTGGGCAATCATACAGACTTCCTCAGGGAGTGAGTGCCTCTTTGCTAAGGAAAATGAACCACTGGCCAGGCTGAACAAGACACCAGATCTCACCTGGCTCCACCACTCTCCCAGCTACTGCATGAATTCAGATTCCCACATGGGGCAGGCTCCAGTGTGCAACAGCAGAAACAGAGTCAATGTGCAGAAGATAAGCCCTGTCACAGAGAACAGCTTCACATACGTCTCTGTCATTTTCCAAGCCTGACTTTGTGAAAATCATCTCACAGGACAGAGCTGGGTCTTGTTTGCAATTAAATCCCTAGACGAATTCCTATTCAGCAGGAGCAAGATCTAGTCACTGCAGTACGCATGTACTCACTGGTCCCAGCTGCGAGCTGTACATGGTTCTCAATTTGTAGTAGTCCTAGACGGTAGCATTTAGGGGAGAGGCAGCACAGCCTTATAGCTCCTGTGTGTATTTCTCAGGAATATAATTAGGACTATGAATAGCAATTTAATGGTCATGAGCAGAGCCCTCAAATTTGGCCATATTTAAGCAGAGGAAAGAACCTTATTATTGTGAAGCTTACTTCAGTGAGGTCTCTTATTTATGTTCATCACATTATGAGAACTTGGAGGTGGGATTCACATCTAGCTATGGCATACAACTATAAATGTTAACTTACGGGTCTTAAAATGTCCAGCACACTCCACAATGATCTGGTCAGTGGAGGCCAGAGGGTCATTCAGCCCTGCCTGTGTCTTGACTCTGCTGACCACGCAGAGCCACCTCATGCTCTCTGAGATGCCCAGAGGTTTCCAAGACAAGGGCTGAGGACTAGCAAATCTAAGGCACAACCTACACAAGACCTATGCTGCTGTGGAGTGTCTGCCAGCAGTCAGCCAGGTGCCCTCGCACCCTCTCAGGGGCACTAGGTGCCCATGAGAGGACACCGGTGGCTGCTTAACTGAGTGACTCACTACCAGCTCTTGACTGTGTTGGCTGGATCCCACAGACTCTTCTGGGAGCTTTGATACCCACATACCATCTCCTGTGTTTAGGCGTCTCAAACCAAAACCTGCTTAGGCAGTTTTTACAGAGTGTTCGCCACATCTCCCTTTGCATGATTGCAGCTCTCCTTGAAGGGGCATTTTCAGTTTTGATTATTTTGTTAATTCCTTTTAGGTTTATCTGAGTTCAAAAGGATTTTTGAGGTAGATCAGCCATTACTGTTACCTACATCTTTTTATGATGGAGTAGTATTATAAAATATTCGTATTACACAGCTATCACATACTGACTTTTTACTTTTCAATCCATCACTGAATTCCAATTACAAAATGAAATAAAAACATACTGTTATCAGCCCACAAAGGAGACAGGATTGTCAGAACTAAGCTGACAACAGGAAAATACAGGTTCGGAGTGTGTTCTGTCACATGGCAGGTAGCACGTCAGCTGCACATCCCAAACCCCAATCACAAACTTATACAGTAACAGCTTTTTCTGGTCCCCCACCATCCTGTTCACAAGACTGAGGAAGCAAGGGAAAGTCTGCTCAGAGCCCTTGCTTGTGTAATCTGCTAACACAGCTACAACACAGTGGCAGTCCAAGTGTCAGCATGGTCTCGTGGAACAGAGCAGCAGCAGACGATACAACAGAGCTTTGCTCTACTCCTCTGGGTAGCCCATAGGCTTTCAGAGGGTAACCCACAGAAAGGCTACCCTACCACAAAGGGTAGGCACCAAGGTGGTCTTGGAAGGGTTCCCCTGCTCCAGTGGAATATTTGTAAATTTGTTCATGGCCAAAAAAGCAGCAGATGAGTTTCAAAAGAAGAGACGAGTGTTTGAGGGAGCGCTGCCCTTCTATAACACTGTAAGTGCAGCAAGAACTTTCTACTTTTTGGCAGCTAGTGACATTACAAGATCAAATCCTCGTTTATGTTATAAAATGACTTGGTTGGGTAATACTTTAAAATGAAAAGAATGTTCATAAAATACACTTCTATCCTTATTAGCTTTTAAGGTATTAAAAAAGGTATTTATTATATAACTGTGGATACCATATTAATTCCTGTTACATTAACATAGGGCATTGCGTTTTTATTAAAAAGTGACTGAGGTTTAATAAAATGAAAAAATCTAAAATCTTCAAAAGTAAATGAAACTGAAAACACCATTATAGCTGTTATGACTTGCGGAAGCTGAATAAATAAATAAATAACATAAAATTCTATGCTCAGTATAACCCAATTGCTGCTATAAAAATATTGTTAGTGCTTTCTGTTTCAGAAAACAACCAATGTTGTACTTAAAGATATTTCAGGCATTTTCTTCTTCACTGTATCAGCAGTGGCTAGGCATGTATTAGTTAAAATGTAAATAAATTTTCCCCACAGGCTGTATTAACGACTGTGGAGAACCCTGATGAGACCAATGTATTTCTGCACCAGAGTGTTACACATGGTACGAGTGTGCTGCAATGCAAAACCCATCTTTGCTAGAACATGAGAAAATCTCAGAATTAATGAGCAGCTGAGTTTTGTCTGTATCTGAACTTTTCACGTATAAGGTGTTTGCATCCAGGATTTCAGCTCATCCAGAGAGAGGGACGAGTGTCAGGCATGTACCTCAACTGCTTGAGTATTCAGGAGTGATGAGCTCTGGTGTTTTGACCTCAAGCCAAGTTTAATTCATGAGTGGCCGCCAGGTCTTTTATACAAGATTGGGCTTTAGAAGGTGAGCCTCAGAGGTCACAGAGGAGCTACAGAGGAGCTGTCCGTGAAGACAGGTTGTCCTTACCATGAGGCAGTCTGCAGAAGTTTGGTCACTGGGGAGAGTCATGTGCAGTTCAACTGATTTGATTAATTTTAATCTAAACCTGTTTCTATTTTGACCTTATTCATGATTTGAGCTCTCTCTTCTGAAGCCTGTCCAGTGGCTTTTCAAATAGCAAACTCTTAGGGCATCCTGCCACCATGTAGTACAAACCACTGTAAGCAACTCAGAATCAGCTGCTAGGATTATTCTAGTATAACCAAAATATTGAGAGCTTAAATCAGAAACAAATGATCAGGATGTCAAAGATTTAATGTAACTCCTCAGCATTCCTTGTCAGGCCTTGAAAATTATAGCTTGCTTTCTCTTGTTTTTATGAAAATGAAAAGTTTGTTGAGAGCAAGTACCCTCACTCCTACTGCCTCACTTATCTAAACACAAGAATGGAAATGTCAGAGACCTTCCCATCATAAACAGTTATCTTCCTCATGTTGTTTCTAGACTGTGTATGTGATTAGATTATTATCTCTAAGAATGTGTAAACTAGCAGTAGCTGAAGGAACTTTAATATCCAAAGTGAAAGAAAAAAATCCATGAAGTTCCAAAAAGTTTAGCAAAGTTCTTTTTTTCACTTCATTTTCTCTGGCCAAATTTAATCCAAATCTTAATGTATTAATGCAATTAGCATTAATCTCCAGGCATGTGAGACAAATGAGGCCTAATCAGTTTCTGTGCCATATCATCTAGCATTCATATGCAAATGTGCCTGGATCATTTCATCACATGAGATATTGTTCCTCAATCAAGCTACTGAAAACAGAAACTCTGCTAAAGGAAATTAACCCCACAGATAAGACAAAGAGAGGTACTTCCAATTTCAAATGTCTTTTTTTTTACCTCTTACTCAAGAATTCTTACGCGTTATTTTAGAAAAGTTAGGAGGTTACATATCCTATGACCTTCAGATTTTTTTCCTGAACTTGCTTTCAACCTGGTCATTCCTTTCTTTGGCCTTTGGCCCAAGTTCCCAAATGATCAAAGGGAGCTGGAGCTCTACAGGCGCACCTCTGTTTGCTAGGGGCCCTGAGGCTATACAGCATGCAAGGGAGGTTATCAGAAACGTCCTGTACTACTAACTCTGTAGTTAAAATGAATGGTGGTTAATTACTAATCCAATTGTTATAGTAAATAGCTGCTGGATTAACAAAAAGAATGCTGTTTAGTAAAGCAAAATATTCAGAATTCTTTTTTCTTTTCCATAAAATTGAATTTGTTTACAGACTTCAATATCAAAATGGAAAACTAAGACTCATGATGGAAGTCCATGTGCTTTGTTTGGGATTCATCTCATCTAACCTTGGCTATCTCACATCAACATTTACATCTGAGTTGGTTATACAGTCTCTCTCTCTAGTGAGCAGCAAGAAATAGGCATTTAGGGAATGCAGTTCATGCAATCTATTTTATACATTTACCTACAAATGAGTAAGCAATATTCTGGAAATGTCTATTTCCCTCAATTAGGTAAAGTGGGAGACTGCATGACTAGCTCATTTGTAAATATTTAAAGTTGGTGAGATGCACCTTCCCCTTTTTTGTGTATATTGAAACACTCTCTCATGTACACACACACACACACACACACACAAAGAAGCCCCTTATATTAGAAAAATTAGGACCTAAAATCCAGCATGCAAAAATTTAGGTATGTGGGGATTATGATGGCTTGAACATCTTTAATTTGCCTGTCTTACATAATGCATTGTGATACAGTCTTTAATTACAGGATCACATCCATTTTTCCCATCAGATGCCTCCTTCACTCTGTGCATAATTAACAAGCTCTCATTCAGTGACTGAGAAAGGGAAGAGAGCTTATATGGGATAATCAGAATCCTTTACACTTGGCGCTACACAACATTTGATAATTAAACCAAAAGCAATGTGGTACATAGAAAATGAATTTTTAAAAGCTATTGACGGGTCTCAAAATGCATTTGTAAACAGTGAGGCCTCATTAAGGGCATGTATTCTTAAGGCCACGCTGAGGTCAGTTCTTGGCCTTTACATTTTTATTAATGATGTGGAAGAAATCGGAGAATCCTTACTGATTAAAGTGTACATGTGACACATGAAGAAGGTACATTGAAACAAATGAGTTGATAAGCTGCTGCAAGCAAATGACATGTGAATCAATGCAGATAATTGTAATTCAACAATATTCGGGAATTATAGACATAATGAGTCACTATCTTGGGAACAGTAGCTGAAATGATTGGGGCATCATGTCAGTCAGCTGGAGATGAGCTCCTTGTACAGTATGCAAAGGGAAAAACAAAAAGCCGGTCCTGGGAGAAACAAGTAAAATAATACTAAAAAGGGTTAGAAAGGTTACTCAACCTGGCATTAGCAAGTCTTCTGAGATGCTGTGCACAGTCCCAGCACCCACAGCTCAAGAAGGAATAAATTGGATCTCTCTGGTTCAGAGATGGACCAGGAGAAAGATTAAGGGACTGGACAACCTGCCTTAGTGAAAAACTGAAGTTCAGACTGTTTACCTTAGCAAAAAGGCTAATGTGTGCCTTGATTGTAGTTTCTAATTACCTCTAGGGGGACTAGAAATTCGATAATTGAGGGCTCTTCAGTCTCAAAAGCACAAACATAACAAGATGGAGTGCCTGGAAGTTGAAAGTAGAGAACATTCAGAAATTACATGCATTAGGACTATGAAAACTAATCACTTCAATAATTTAACAAAAATAATGATAGATTGTCCATACTTCAAATAACTAAATTGAGATTTTCTATCTTTTAAAAAGAGATGGCCTAGTTAAACAAAAATTAATTCAGGAAAGAACTGAACTGTGCTACACTGGATGTCAGAGTAAACCATCACCTCTGAATTTAGGATCTAGGATTATGCTGCCAGGGGTGGCATGTCTTATTTATTCAAAACCTCATACGGTTATAAAATATCCCTTTTTCATGGAATTTTTTTTTACTGTATTGTTAGGGTGCTTCACCAACATTAATCTGTACAACAGGCCAGTTTGAGATGGAGGAGTGGAATTACTGATATTTTAGGGAAAGAGCACCAAAGTAAGATTTTGTTTGAAAGCACCTGTTAATTGTGGATGCACAGTTTGAAAGGCCTGTACCTGATATACCTGCAAAATGCATTGCGGTTCTGAGCATTTCACATGTTTAAAGCACAGTTGCTATCAGCGTCAGTCATTGCTCTCAGTACTTCCACAAATCAAACCCTAGCAATTCACACTGAAACTCAGAAATGAATATCACACAGTTAATGACCACTTCTGGATGAAAAATTATTTCACATTATTCCTGCAGTAGAGAACTGCAGGAACTCAGTGTCCAAACCCAGTTCTACAGGGCAACATTCAAAGATTTAATTGTGAGATCAATCTTTCCTATTCTGACCCCCCCCCTTCAATCAGTAGAGACCTTTTTGCTTCTGTAGCGTAGGAGGCAGCTATCATAAATAACAGTCCCCTTCACTGCACAACTCCAGTTCATCCTTAGAATACATCCTGCCACCACAGTCAGTCTCGTAAAGGTCCTATGAGAAAACAATGCACAATGAGGAAATAAATGCACAGTATGATGTAAATCCATGAGTTTTTAGAGAATTTTTCCTCAGTTCTGGTATTTCCTAGTTATCAAGCATCTGAATGTGTAATCTTGCTGCTTTTTCTAACAGTTTCAGTTTTAAATGTGTCAATTCCTGGGTTCTCCTATTATCTTTTAAGCAGAAAAATTGTCATTGCTATTTTACCAGCTGTTTCTTCAATGGAGTAAAAATATTCAGATTCAGCATGCAGAACTGTGCTTTATGAGCTAGAGCAGGAATGAGCTCACACTAGGCAGCTCTGTCCTCACAAGCTTTCTCACCAGATTTCTTACACAATCGTTGGAGCCAAGGAAGAGTGCTCTGCTGTCACAGATCACTCTCCCTCATGCCTCAACATGGCCCAGTCCCTCTCAACACATCGCTGGCCTGGACCTTTCCCGGTTTCACCCACAGCTGCCTATCCATCCCTGTAGAGATGTACCTAGGTAGAGATGTAATGTAATGAGATGTAATGTAGGTAGAGATATAACTGTGAGCTCTTGCAGGTGCAGAAACTACAGGACGGATCTTCTTGGCATGCATGTGTCTGTGAGCAAGAAAGGTAGGAACCCAAGGGGAAGTCCACAGAAAGCTGGCAGAGCTGAGCAGAGAGAGGAATCTGGAAAAACTGCTTCTCTGGCCACCAGACCTGCTGGAAAGGCAGGCCGGGGAACTGAACCAGAGACCAGCCCCCAAAGCTCTGTATCCCAAAAAATTCCCTTGGCTGCTAAGCACTTAGGGATGTACCAGGAGAACAGAGTAGGCTGAAGGCAGAGCTGGCAGGGGGCCACCGGTGGCAGGCACCCCCATGAGATTGCTGCAAGCCAGGCTCTGTACAGTGTCTGCAAGGTGAGCAGCAATGCTTCCCAAAGGGGGCTGCGGATTTGCCTGCTGTATCAGTGTGCAGGGTCAAACTGTGCATCTGTACTCATGCCCCTGTACTCGGCACTGGTGAGGCTGCTCCTTGAATACTGTGTTCAGTTTTGGGTCCGTCACTACAAGAAGGACACTGAAGTGCTGGAGCGTGTCCAGAGAAGGGCAACGAAGCTGGGGAAGGGCCTGGAGAAGAAGTCTTCTGAGGAGCAGCTGAG
>VZTL01078760.1:11184-25220 GCA_013400535.1 Scopus umbretta
ATACCCTTACATCTCCTGAATATTGAAATACTATGATAACACACTAAAAAGCCACAAGCCTCCCAAAAAACTTTAACTTCCAAGAGTTAATTTCTGAGATGAAGCTGAATAATGGAAACATTATCAGTAGGAGGAATACATTCATAGGCATTTAAGGTCTTTAAAAAGTCAGACGAACTCTTTTGTTGTTTTTTTAATCAGAATTTCTCCATCACCTATCCCAGGACATTTCCCACCAGAAAAGGTAGAGGCCTGAGAGGAATGCCAATGATTTGCAACGACAGCAGTGAGCCTACCGCAAACTGTGAGGGATCTGGAGTTGGCAGGCTGTCCTGGCAAGTCCATTTTCAGCAAGGAATTGTAATCAGCTGTCAATGCCTTCACAGCCAAGATGAATTAAGAGGCTCTGCATCACTCTAACACATTAGCAAAGGCCCGCCTGTAAGTCTTTCCACAAGAAGTGTGCCCCTGAAATTGCCGATAGCATTGCAAGCCTGCTCCTGCAAGACATCTTGTATTGGGCTTGTGCGTGTAAGTATTTGCCATTTCCCTTTTTGTCTGATGTTGCTAACCGCATGTGGCAGGTTGGAGGAGACAGGTTTTACAGAGGGTGTGGAGACAGAGAACAGAGAACAGAAATTTGGGACAAAATCCTCTATATCAGCCTTGACAAATGCAAGGCAAATCTACCCCTTTGACGGTGTGGGTTCTCAGAGGGTATTAATGGAAATGGCAGGCAGCACTTCTGAGGCTGAGGCACTGGCCGTGGTTCACCCCTTGGCAGCAGCATGCCTGGCTTCACCCGAGCAGCCAGAGGAACAGATGCCGGTTACCAGTCATGTTTCCCCTCCATCAACACCCAGCCTCACAGCCCATGGGGCTGTATGTGCTACAACTGCCTTGTCCTTCATCATCACCTCATGCAGAGGTGCTGCCTCTGTAGCCAGCTTGGTGATTTTCAAGGACCTTTCAAGAGGACAGTATTGACCAGAGAGTTGTGGGGATGGCTTGGGTCTGCTTTGTTTGCAATAGAGAAGCAGTCTATGTCATGAAGGCAGATGCTCCACCCCAGAAACATTCCTGTGACATTTGCCATCTAATTAATATGCCATTCGGGTCCTTACATGCTCAGTATTTCTAGAAACTTGTATTTCAATCAACACTTAATGACTGCATGAATATCAGTCTCACGATTTGTTATCAAAAGCTTTTTATTCTCTACATAGAGGCTCTCAAAAAGATAATGTTTCTTCATCTTATTTGTGGAAAGGTCCAAATGGTATTGCAGAGGATCCTGCTGGTATTCCTTACATATTTAATATCTATTTGGGAAAACAAAAAGTATAGGCCATAGCTGACAGGCTCTACAGGATAACAGATGTTGATAAAACAAGCCTTCCATAGCTATACCTTAAAGTATTCAATTGTGAAAATCTATTTAAAAATTCTAATGTCACCTGTTTCCCACCCAGTAGCCTATGATAGTGCTCCTACAGTTTATTAACAACATGAGCAGAAATAAGAAGCAATTTAGAGGCTTTTATTTTCTTGCTGCTGGAATATCTCCACAGAGAGTCTCTTCATGATCAGCATAACGATTTGAGATTTGTACATAGTTTTCATCAGCAAAGACTTTGTCTGTCTTGTCTTACATATTAATGGATGCTTCTCACTGCAAGTGCTTGGCCCCTGCACCCTGTCAGCTGGGTCAGCTGCCACTTATGTTCTGAATATAATGAAAGATGGTGGTTACAACCTTTAAACCAGCCCATAGCTTTGACAGCATGGTGGTACACAAAGGAGACAAGCTCACATGCCTGATGTACGGGAAAAGCTGTAACCTCTACCTTGCTAAGTTAGACACAGCTAAATTCCACTTACCTGCGTTTATCCTTGATGACACGCTGGCAGTGCGCATCTGCCTGCCTCCTTGCAGGAATATGCTGGCAGCTGCAGCCACTGTGGCTGCTGAAGCCTCCTACCTCTGGTACAGCACCAAAGAAGGTGTCACGTGTACATTTTATGCTGAAACATTAATGGGTTTTGCCACCTTGGATCATGCAGCTACAACCACTCTGCTGTGCAGAACAGCCAGCCCCACAGACAGCCTCATGTCAATGGTCTGTTGCAAGGTACATCATGGCATGGCAACAATGGAGAGGGGATTTGAGAACATGCTCTGCAGCACTTCTGGGGTTTCCTTACTTGCCCCATACATGTCTGATGCTTGATGCAGTGGCTACCTGTTCTGGAGGTGACATCAGATAGTCCAGTGACACAGGATCCTTCCATGGAAGTCCCTGACTGCTCATGCTGGAAGGGCTATAATTTACAGGCAGTCTGGGCCGAGACTGAATTCAGGAAGAACTCATATGGTTTTGTGCTCAGGAAGAAGCTAAGCTGCATACTGCACTTCAGGGTGGTTTGTTGAGTGCTGCAGACAACTTGATAAAGGATCTTGCTATGTCTCAGCTGGTGACCTTCGTCACTGGCAGGATACTTGACAAGGTGAATCTTTCATATGATCCATATGTAGGGAATCTTGCCTCTCGGCATATTGACCTTTACAATGTACAGCAAGAGAGGCCCTCCCAAAATTTTATAAAGGAATGGAGGAATCTGTGAACTAAATTTGGAGGTAGAGGTCATATATTAATGTAGATGCGATCAGTGTCAGGGTAGGACGTGGTATAAGGGAGATTTTGGGAAGTTAAGTTTTAAATCCTGTTCACTAAAATTACTTTTGCAATCTGCTTAGAATAGCATCAAGACACAAAAAAGACTAATTTTAAGTAGAATAAATAAACAAGCAGTAAAATAACTATTTTGGGGAGTTCACTGTAGGACTTTTATAAAAGGGAAGTGAATGCCTGCCGTGAGGCTTCAGTATCTGATTAAGAAACCTATCAACAGTCATTAAGCCTCTGTCTTTCCTCCCAAAAATAGCAGCTCCTACTGCTGTGGACTCTGTCCTCAGCCTTTCTTGGAAGAAGAAAGTCTGAAAAAACAGGTCAGCCCCTAGATAGGAGTGTCTGAGGGAAACCCCGATGCTTTGGTCTGATTCTGGGGTTTCTTACAAAACAGACTGCCTCAAGTCAGTCTCCCCATTTTTTTTGGAATGAACAAATTAGGCAGGTTCCAGTCTCAAAGCTACTCTTGTCACAGGCAGTATTTACAAATGCTTTTTAGCAAACAGAAATTTCTTTTAACAGAAGCATCAACAAGCAAATCTTTACCTACAGTCATGTTGGTCTGTGTGAGTGGTCTCAGCATTAACCACAGAAAAAATTTCTGCAGAAGTTTTCTGCAAACACCCTAGTTTGACTACTTATGAGCACTACAAGATTAAAATCAATATATTATAGAAGTTCATAATCCACTTCAGAAGTTACACTGCAGACAGCCACCAACGGCCAAACCAGATGACTTGCTACTCTGAAAGTAGTCAGCCAGGCTCCTGTAGCAGTCAGAGGCTGCCAATATCTATTTGGCTTCTGTGTCTTTATGGAAAGGTTTCTCTCTTGTGAAACTGTGGAGCTTCATGCAGCACTCCAAATATGTGCGCATTATCCCCATCGTATGATTCCTGCTGTCACGGCAGGGGAGTGCCACTAAACAGGAGTCTGAAAATGATGTCGATAAAAAGGCTAGAGGATGCCTGGAGAGGAATCATGGTAGGTTCCTAATGCCATATTTTTTATCATTTATCATGTTCAATTGCACAGGTTCATTCCTGTGAATGTACCATTTATTTATTCAGTGGCATAATGATAGTGCTGTTTTGTTTTCCACTTCTTCCCTAATGATCTCTAATGTGAGGCCCTTTTGACATTCTCTGAGCATTACATTGATGTTTTAGAGCACTAGCTGCGATAACTCCAGATATTTTCTCCATGAATCATAACAACTTATTCAGAGACAACCACTATGCATCCCTAGTTAGAGAGATTCTTTCTTTTTCCAAACCAAAAGCATTAACTGCCCTTATTGGCAGTGACTTTCATCTGCCATATTGCTGTGTAGTTATTCAGATGAGGTCTTCTCTACCTTAAATGAAGCATATGGTAACACATACCACAAACAAGCCAACACTATGTAACATCATTGTACAGACATCATGTAAAACACGGCAGAACTGAAGGTAAGAATTTGCAGTCCCAACACACATTATAGTTATTCAAAGGACTAAACCTGATGTAGCCAAAAGAAAAAGATATATACCTCTCTCTTTTTCTTTCTCTCTGCTTCTCTCTTATTACCTGGTGGATTTTTCTCTTTCACAGAATATTCCAGAAGAGGATCTCACATTCAAAAACATCATCGAGTTGTACTCAGTATCACCAAACATTTTTAATTTAATGAGCTGTATTCCTTCAGTTACTTCATATAAACAAGAATTATAAATAAAACCCTCTCTATTCATTTTACTGTTAGAATATATATAAATGGTGTTCATGCCATTTTGTATTTGTTAATGAACAACTCCGGAGAGTTCTCAGAAAACTGTATCTTACTGAATACTGATAAAAATAAAGCATTAATCATAATGGAAACGTTCAAAAGGTTATTTTATTGGTTGCATGAGTTTTTGTGAGGAACTGCTATCTTGAAAACAGAAGTTGCTCTACAATTAACTGGAAAATAAGTGAACAAGCATTTAAAACAATCAACCCCAGCAGTGACTGAAGGACACTGTCAGCTGACCCCATACTGTCACTTCTCTGTCAGCGTCAAGCTGAAATTTTTGATGTTTATGGGGCCACACTGTTTTCAGTCCTAGTAAATGAGTATGTACCATATGACTTCCTGCTACCATGCAAACTAAAAAGAGAAAAAAATATGCCAGATATTACCTCCTAGGATATCTTGAGAAAAAGTCAGCTGCTATTCCTGTTGCAACAGTGCTTAACGCTGCTAATTTCTCTTATGCAGGTCATGGTGCCCTAGTAAGCAGACCATATATGCAGTCTTGGGGATCAAGACAGTGACTAGGATATGGGGTTTTCCCTCTTCTTTTATTGAACAATGTTTGAATATAGAGAAAAATAAGGTGATAAATATGTTAGAATAAAACCCTGATCACCAAGACTCTCTGCTTTCCATCTTGGCTGCCTAGCTTATGTATTTGCTATCCAATTTTCTTGAATTTTATCATTTAATTTTTTAATGACAACCACTGAGCAGCTCTTTTACCAAATTTGCAACTATGCCATTCTCAGAAATCCCAAGGACTTCCAAATCAGGAAGCACTGGAAAATTTCCCTAAATATTGTATCAGATTCATCTGCTTCTCCCCCAACAGCGGTGCTGGTCCTGTGTGCTGGTCCTCTCTGGACCACTTCCCTGTAGAGGCCCCAGACTAGAGGCACTGACATCAGGAACCTGACAGCATGTAATCTAATTCTCCTTAAATATTTGCTCAAGGCAGCAGAGATTATGGATATTCCCACCAAGAGTGACGCAGTCTCTGGCTGAATTCATCTATCAGAAAAGGGCAAATGTCCTTTCTGAATTAGTGCAAGCACCCCCAATATCAGCCATATTGACATGGCAACCCCTCTGCAAAACTGAAATCAAACTCTGTAGCCAATAACTATAAATCTGTATTCAAATGTGGGTATTGCAGTATGTATTAGGTCCATTAAGTCAACAGGCAATATCCTTGTGTTAACAATCTACTTCACTGCACAGTGAGCCATGGACATGTCCATCTGAAGGCTTTTTAAAATGGAGAAAATATATTCAGGTGGATCATATACATACAATGAAAAATACAAAATGAGTAGCTCAAACATTTGCTAAAGTCTGCAACATTGATGCATAAGTTCATTTCAATGGATTAGAAATCAGTGCATAAACACTTCTACTCTCATCATATTCCTGTTCTGGGGGGGTGCTCTGTGCTGGCTGTGTAACTCACTGTAAAAAGTAAAATCATAGAATCATAGAATTATTAAGGTTGGAAAAGACCTCTGAGATCATCTGGTCCAACCGTCAACCCAAAACACCATGTCTACTAAACCATGTCCCAAAGTGCCACATCCACATGTTTTTTGAACACCTCCAGGGATGGGGACTCCACCACCTCCCTGGGCAGCCTGCTCCAATNTCCAGATCCCTCTGCAGAGCCTTCCTGCCCTCAAGCAGATCGACACTCCCGCCCATGGCACTATGGACTTGTCTGAGCTGCCTTCACCTGAGGATGGTATGATCAGAGACTGCCCTTCCTCAGGTCCAGTGTGCTGGGCTGGATTTTACTTTCTCGTGACACTAGGTGGTGGGTTAGGATCTCACTCTGGAGCAGACACA
This sequence comes from Scopus umbretta, assembly GCA_013400535.1. NCBI lineage: Eukaryota > Metazoa > Chordata > Aves > Pelecaniformes > Scopidae > Scopus > Scopus umbretta. The sequence goes on from VZTL01078760.1 coordinate 17,494, forward strand.
TAATATTCACAGAGGACCAGAACTGGACTTCAGATTTAGGAAAAGTAAAACCATTGATGTGTGGACACATGCAACTTCACTACTTCCTGAAGTCTGTAAGGGGGCTGTCACAGAGATAGAGCAAAAACTTCTCAAACTGCTAGAAATGTAGTAGATGACTTCATTCAATGAGATCTTCTTCTTGTCATTGAAGCCTGACTGACAAGTCTCGCAGCTGCACTCATGAGGTCCTTGTGGGGAAGAGATCCTGTTACCTTTGTCCAGTACAAAAGATGCAGTGTTAAAAGCCAAGTACATTCATCATGCCAGGATGCCTAAGCAGCTTCAACAGGAGAACAGATTTGGCCTACTGTTAAAGCATGCCCCACATATGGACAGAGAAGACAGGCAGAGCCCCCATATTAAAAAAGAAACATTCTGTTCTGATTTAAACAGTTTCACTTCCCCCATGACTTACTTAATCATTAGGGAACTGTGAGATTGCATAAATAGATGCCATTCAGAATATAAACACTGGAGTCACTTTGATTTGTTCCCCTGTGGCAGAGTACATCAGAAAGGATGATAAGCAAAGATAACGTATCTTGAAATTCCATCCTAACAAACAATAAATTACCCTGCTGAAAGCAGGCTTTCAAAGTACAATTCATGCAATTTCTCAGCCCAGCACACAGCCAGATACCTTGAGGTCAAGTAAGCCACTTTAGAAGCAACAGTAGATGGCAGATCACATGAAGGGCCAATAAGAAGAGAATCACACAAATCTCTGAAAATAGGAGCAAATGAATTTCATTACAGATTCATATTCAAAGTTTCAGAAGAGTAGGAGCTCTGAAGCTAAAAAGCAGTTTTAATAGTCTTCCGTTTACTATCTATCTGATGACTCTAAAAGAATTTGCCGTGTAATTAAAATCTTTCAGTGGGATGAAAGAGCTCAACAGGAAAAATCAGATGCTCAAAAATAAAAAGGTGGCTTCTAAATATAAAATCATACTACTTGTTACAGCTTTCATAATTAGCTTCTTTGTTAGTTCTTGTAACTCACTTCCGACTGGGATATATTCAGAAAGCCTAGGGCTTCCATTATTTCCATGTCTAGTAGGAAAAAAATATAAAAATTAGGAAGATAAAATAGACACAAAGGATTTGATTTAGACTGCATACATAAGAAGAAGGGCACAGCTGCATTTCCTTAGGTAATTCTGGTATAAATAACTGAGAGCAATGCTCACAATCACAAAAAAGATGAGCTAGTGTTTCAAAAAATGATCTTTCTTCCGCTGAAAGTTGCTGCTTCTCAGCTAAGAAGCAGTAATTAACTGATTTTGTGTGTCTTCTTAAGAATTATACAGTGGGAATTAAACAAGATTCAGTTAAACCACCTTCAGGCTGACCACTAACATGAAACCCAAACAGAACTGTGACAGTAACCCTTCTTGGTAGCTAGCCCAACTAGTGCATGGAGGAGGCAAGGTACCACATTTAAGGAAGAAGGTAAGTTTATTTTGGTCCATCTCAGAGCATTTTCTTCTGTTTTATCACTACAGATTAAAAAAAAAAAAAAAAAAAGAGAGAGAAAGTACAAATAAATAGCTTCTCTTCAAAATGAATTTTTATTGAGCCCAGAATGAAGCAATCTCATTCCAGAATGTAATTTATTTTATTTCTTTGCATTATTATTTTAAAATGATAAAAAATTGTTCATTTAAAACATGTCAAAATGTTCACACGATTCCACCTTTTTGAAAGTTGTTAAAAGTCCTCGTAGATAGTCTCAGATTCATTAACAGGTTTAGTTAATTGACATGTGCCGTTCTCAGATAGTAAAAGATTTGAGTGAAAGACCACGCATGTACAATATCTTCTTGATTGTTCAAATGGCATGAAAGAGGGTTGGAACAGAGCAAGTACAACAATAATTCATGCTATGGTAGGCAGCAGAAGATGAAAGAGGCAACGAAATCTGATAAACAGCCATTATATGGAAGCGCTCAGAGAAGTCATAAATAACAGGAAAAGTCCAGTCCTTCCTGTTCAATACAAAAGTCTGTGAGCTGGAAAAGAACATGGTTCCTGTCTCCTTCTTGGAGGGGAAATCATTCTGAGAAAGAGGTCAGGGACTAAAGAGACATTCACAGGTGAGAAGTACAGCCTCCTAGGCTTTGAAGAGGAACGTGAGCCTTTGTACCCTGAGAAGAGGGAGCCTGTGAACCGTGCTGGCAGAAAAGGCCAAAGGGAGCAAGCGCGTTATGATCACAGGCAGTCATGGAGGCAGTATACCCTTCCTGAGCCTTTGGCAGATTGTAATAGGTGAAGTTTCATCCTGTTGAATCATAATATCTAGATCTATCCTTTACAGTCCTTTCACGGGTGTCTGCTCCTTATTCAGCATACAGACATCCTTCTTCATTGATCTACAGGTTATAAGTCATAACCTCTGTACTCTGATCTTATTGTTTGGCCTTCCTCCATTCTGTTTCTAACTATATGATGCATTATTATTTTCTTTGCAATAGTCCTCTGTGTAAAGATTCATTTCTGTTTGTCATGGAAGTTACTTATCTGCTAACCGTATCACGATTTAATATCGTATTTTTAAAATAGTAAGATTCTGACTACTTTCACCCAAAAAGGAGCAGTACCTTGTATCAGTAATTGTATATGGGCATTACAACAAGCTGCTTCTAACCTCCTAAGAAAGCAGGCATAAAACGGTTTCCATGTACTTTACAATACCACAATAGTGTGATTAGGCTGAATACGTGACACGCCTTATCCATGAGAACTTCTGCACTTCAGCTGGAACACTGATGACATTACAGCTGCGTGTTACATACCCATCCATTTGACAGCATGGGAGCAGAAGACCAAGCCGGGCATCAGGCACAGCCAAAACCAACACCCAGGTGGCGAAGCCACATTCTTAAATGTACTACCAAGTCTCACAGCAGCAATCGAGTCTCAACATGTCAGCAGTGCTGACGTGTAATGCAATGCAATGGTTATGTACCTGCCTAACATTAACTTAGTGAAGGAGCAGCTTCTTCTGCTACCATTATTTCTAATCAGCTGAAGAGACGAAGCATCAACAGCTATCTGTCTGCATCAGGCTGCGCTCCAGCCCAGGGAGAGGCTGTGCAGAGAGTAACCTGCTCCAGAGCTGAAGAAGGAATAAGGTGCCTGATCATTCTCCTTTTTATTTTCCCCTCCCACCAGCTGGCAGGATGCCACCCTCTTGCAAAATACTCAGTATTGGCAAGGGCAAGGCACACAAAAAGCAGGACCATTAATGGGACCAAAAAGCACATTTGAATTGGTACCTGGGTCTGTTTTGGGAGACTGGTATAGGAGCTGTTCTGCTGCCAATGCAAAGTTGAACTGTTTTGTTAATTTGTCCTCTTCCTGGAGTCAGCAAAACTCAGTTCTGCCTACACCCAGAGCTGGCTATGTAAAGAGTTAGTGGTTAGGAGTGGCAGCACTGCTGTACCAGCGCTAGGTACTAGAATTTCCCTTAAGCTCCAAGGTGATTGCCTTAACTTAAGGTTCCTTTAAATCACATGGTGACAAGCTGATGCTTGTCAATCTTCCTCATTCCTTGCGCAAACAAGAACCAAATCATCACTCTGCCACCCTTCCTATTGAAGGAAGTCAAGCTTGACCTCTGCTGCAGTTCCAGTCCAAGTTCTCTAAATGCTCAGGACTCCCAAAAGCCTTTATTCTAATTGCATCTGTTGAAAGGTTCATTGCACAGTGAACAGACACTGGTGAGAACATCAGTGTTGGGGAATAATCACACTTCATTCTGAGAATGTGGTCGCATTCAAACACATCTATAGTTACATCTTCTTTCAGACATAGGAAAGGTCATTTCAAGGATAATATTTCTTCTTGAGATTAATTCACCAACATGGTGTTTAAAAGGAGATTTTTTTTATATCTTTCATATCAATCAGGAAAAATATGCATTTGTTAAAGCACATCATCCCTCAAACCACAGCGGCATGATAGCACTCCTTGATGTTGTGCTCTTTGTCATGTTTTAGAGATGTGATGGTTGTCTGAGCACTTCCACATCTCCTGATAAAGGATTATGTCCTGAAAAGATTATACATAGTGGGTTTGGATTTATGTGCAACCACGTAAAACATTACTTATAAACTGTCCAGCATGAAGAACCCAAAACAACAGCTCTGATCTTTGAACGTACATGAAGAGAGATGGAGCAGAAGTAGCAAAATGGGTTGGTATTCATGGGACTGCTCACACCCCAGGAAAGGTCTCCAGCCTCTGCTACTGGTGTCCTTTAGAGAACACCCAGATGAACCAAAGAGTAATCCAAGTTCCTAGACCAGTAAGCAAGATTTGGAAGAAGCCTAAGGGAGGTACAGTTCAGATCAGATCTAGTTCAGAAGATTTTGATTTAAATGTAAAGACAGCAACTTAAAGAAAATGTTTAAAATAAGGAGGCAGGGAGCCCTTGAACAGCTGACTTTTTCCATCGTATTTTTTTGCCAGTCAGAGTCCAGGCATACTGAAATCAGGATGAGTGAAATGAAACCTCTATAACAGAGCCCTGTGTTCAGGCTTGAAACTAGCAAAAACACAGCTTCTGTTAGCCTGTCTTCAGGTCCAACTCATTCAAATTTTGGCAGTGAAGTTTTGGGTAAGACATGGTACCATATATGCAATCCCTGTGTCTGTTTTCATGAGAGTGAAATCAGATTCCAGCAACAACAGGCTCTGACCAATTAGCAACAGCTAATTCTTCCCCTTCCCCCAAACTGCAAAACTGCTGTTATTGATGCCATTAAAGAAATATTAAATTGGAAGTCACTATGTAAGAATGACCAGATACTACACGGACTAGGGGATGCTTCTAAAATTTAAGCCACATTTAAAACTTTAATAAGAATTGCGAAGAACTCACTATCTCAAAGCCCTCCTCCAAATATCTGTGTCCTCTATCTAACGCATCTTCAAGAGGTCTGGATTTTAAGATAACAAAAACAGAATCTGGTGTATTCCCTACATGCTTCACCTCAAAATAATTAGAAAAGCTGGTGGGAAGAATCATGGAAATCTTGGTAGGAAAGTACCTCTGGAGTTCTCTAGTCCTATCTCCAGCTTACAGCAGGACTATGGCTAATGTAAGATCAGTGAGGGCTTTACCCAGTTGAGTCTTGAAAATTTCAAAGGATGAAGATACACAGCTTCTCTGGGTAACCTGTTCCAGTGCTGCACTACCCTTGTAATGAAATATCTTATCTTAATGTCCAGCTTGGACCTCCTATGCTGCAGTCTGTAGTGCGCTCACCTTCTCTGAGTAATCTGTCAGTACCAAGAACATTCCGGCTCCACCATCTTTGCAACTGCCCTTCAAGTAGTTGTAGGCTGCTATTAAATCTCCCTTTACCCTCCTTTTTGCCAAACTAAACAATTTCAGCTCCCTAACCACTCCTCATTTTTTATGGGCTCATGTGCTGGCCTTTTGATAGCCCCCCACTGGACCCTCTAGTTTCTCAACACCTTTGCTGAGCTCAGGATCTCAAAACTAGGTACAGCTGTGGCTTCATCAACGTCAGGAAAATGTATGACTTCCCTAGATCTGCTGGTCACACTCCCTCTAGAGCTGCCCAGTAAAAGGTTCACCTTATTTGTAAGGAAAACATGCAGTTGAGTGATAGTTAGTTTGGCATCTACTGTAACACCCAGGTACTTCTAGAAGGGTTGCTGGCCCCCATCCTGTACTGACACATGGGGCTACTCAATCCCAGGTGTGAAACTTTGCACTTCTCTTTGTTAAACTTGACGAGATTTCTGTTGGCCGAGTTCTCAGTTTTCTCAAGATCTCTCCAGACTGAAACTTCAGCATGCCACCCACCCTTCTGCCCAGATTAGTAGCACCTGCAAATTTGCTATCTCATCATTCAAGGCATTGATTAAGAAATTGAACAGTACGGCCCTTGCTATGGATCCCTGGGTAATTCTGCTCATTACCAAACACTAACTGGGCACAGAATCATTGATTACTACTTCTTGAACTCTCCTTCTTTGATTTTTAGTTCATTAAGAATTTATTTTTTAGGCAAGAAGGCCCTCTGCTGCATTTTATAGTCTTCCTGCACAAGAGGATGGTTTATCTCTGAGTGCTTAGTGAGTTTTCCTTAAAAATCAGCCTGCCATAGTAAGGCAACTTTTCACATTATGGAAGCTTCCCGGGTGATTCTGTCTAGCAATATCCTACACAAACAGAAGTCTGCTGTCCTGAAGATCAGAGTCCAAACTCCACTGCTCACCATTCTAGCCTTCCTCCAGCTTTTAAGCAATTAATTGCTCTAAATAATTTTAAAGAGCCATTTTTTAAAAGAACTTGAGCTTAAGAATAAGCTAAATTCTTCAGTACTGAAGTCACCAGCCAAAGAACTTTTTTGGTCGCAAAATCCAGAAACTTTGACCGAGTTCTAAGCCAGATATGGATGCAATTTCACAAATTCATCTGTTTCATGAAATATTTCTCCACTTGCAGCTAACCGAAATTTCCAAACCTACACTGAATGAACCAAATCCATGATAACCTGCCTCTAAGCCTTTGAGCCATGACAACTTTTACACAGATCTGCCCTGTCTCCTGCTAAGTCCCCAGATATAGGCAGTGAATAAATTGCAGCTCATCTGGATTGTTCAGACAGGTCACACACTGCCACCCTTTGCCAAGTGCTCTATGTTCCTTCTCTTATCACCTGTGTAACTGCCATGTACATGAGGCCCACACATGAATATCACAGGAGATGGTCTGATCAAGTGCCAGAAGCACAACCACAACTGTTCACATGCCAGAGGGAACCACAAACTGCAGCTCTAGAATTCCTCCATGAGAAAATACATTGCTTGCTCTCTGGAATTTCATTTTTAAAGAAATTGCAGTTTCAAGTGATTTTTAAATGGCACTGCAACCACCACAATTAAAATTAACACTGTAGACTTTAAAGGATCCCTTCTTTCCAACAAAAATCATGTAATACAGAAACTCAGAGTGACTCACACCACAGTGTGATATGCTAATATAGTTTCAGTTTAAAATATGGCCAAAATCCCTGCTAGTATAAAACCTGCTACAGTTCTTCCTCTAAGAATAAATTCTTTTCCTTGGAATGTTAGATGAATGTGATATACAAGTATGTGTCTTTATGCTACTCATAGCAAGAACGGGGGAAGGACAGATTATAAACCCATCTATCCACAAAGCAATCATTTGTACTATTGAAAAACCTTGAAGATTTATGCAAAAGGCCAATGTAATGGTGTTGGTTTTATAAATATATTTCAAACATTTATCTGTCTTAGATTTGTACTTAAGATTATAAAAAATTGTAAAACAATAGTTTTCAAGAAGGTCTATTTAGCCTTTTGCAATAACAAATGAGCCATAAAGCCTTTATCTGGGTGGGAACATTGAAAGAAATCTTAAAGGAGCAAGGAACTGACTTTACTGCCTTCCTTCATTACATACCCACTTAACAAAATACTGGAGATGCAACAGTTATGGGAATAAGGGGGAGCATGGTTGAAGGTAGGCATGGCTAATATCAAACCCATTTGGGTTTCTGAAAAGGTCTAACCTAGTCCTGACGCAGATATTAAAAAATATGCAAGACATGAAACAGTCTTGGAAACAGCAGCTATGAGTCCTTTCTTTGTGTTACAGGAGAAGCCACAATGTTTTGGAT
>VZTL01078766.1:0-21683 GCA_013400535.1 Scopus umbretta
AGAGCAAACCCAGTTTTTAGACAGATAAAAGATTTGTAGGCTTGATCTGTGTATGACGTGGGTAGAAGTGATGATCAACCAGCTAATGGTGTTGTCTTGTTCGCAGGTTGTTATGCTGAGCTCGGTTAGCGACCTGCTGACATACATTGATGAACAGCAGTTAACCCCGGAGTTTGGAGGCACCCTGGAGTACTGCCACAGCGAGTGGGTCATCTTCAGGACTGTACGTACTGGGGCTGAGCACTGGGCTCTTGGGTGTTTGGGATCGATAGAGGAAGGTTTTCTGTAAGGCAATGAGCAATGGGTAGCTGAAAGTAACCCCTGAAGCCAACTACATTTCCTCGATCAGATTTGCAAAGGAGTCAAGTGGTGTTAGGCACTTGGTGGGTTTATAAGGGAACTGGATGATTAACTCCCTCGGGCTCCTTTTGAAAGATCTGTTTTCTTGAGTCTTTATTAAAATTCCCTTAATAGTAGATACAAAATAGGCTTTTTTTTTATAATGGTTGCTTCGTGTGATTAATATCAGAAATGTGTTTGGTAACCAGGGCAATGAGACTGCTCTCTGCATACTGACTGAATGCAGAGAATTCAGAAAATGTCCTATTATTTTTTTTTCTTTGCAAGAATTTTCCTTTAATATTGCCAGGAACCAGGCATTTAATTCCGTGAGCTGTGCCTTGTCTTGTGTTTCTATGTTTTCTGTACACTCTTAGTTTTCACTAAGACTTTATCTCCCAGATTAATGGCAGGTTGGATTCCCAGTTACCTTCTCAACAAATCAAATAATGAAAAATGTGCCAGACATCCTAGTGCCCCTTGTCCTGCAACATCATCCACACCAGCAGATGTGGCGCTCAGTATAAAGACAAAAGCACAATACATTGTAGCTGGAATAACTCAAGCTATTGCTGGTGCCCTTAACTTTGTGCCAGTTTACACTGATGCACTGCCAAATTATTGAATTTTTAAAATTTTTGGCTCTTAGTTTTGTTCTTTTGCACGATGTGTTAAAGCAATAACAGCATAGCTCTCACACTTGGAGGCAAAAATGACAAAATGAATGACAGAAAATGTTAGGGTTAATCTAAGAAAAGGGTGAGTTTCTAGGCCATAGCTCCAGCTCTGCTCTTGGGAACAGGGTAATATGTCCATATGAAAAACCTCTCTTAAAATGCCCTTGTATTGTGCTCATAAAACATGTCCTGAAATTTCCACGGAAAATAACTGCTGTTTAAAGAAAATATAAATGCGACCTGTTACATTTGAGTTTATTACCCTGTTCCCAAGAGCAGAGCTGGAGCTCTTTGTGTGTCCTCCAGGGGACAAGTTTTCAAGCCTCAGCAAAGCTGTCCCCTCTGCTTTTGCGGTGATTTGCTGCCAGCTGAGCACAAGACTGGCAGCCCCTTGCTGATCCAACTGTCCAGTCACAGTCTGGGCTGCGAGTGGCTTCGTGCTCTTCTCCTCCTGCAACCGGTGGGAAGATCAGAGCAAAGAGCGGGGCTGGGAGAGCCTCACCTCACCCCATGGCATGGGAGCCGTCTGGCATCCAGAGCTTCCAGTGGCTGGCTGGGATGTGCTGGGGAGGTACCAGCAGCACTCACTTCCATCCCACTGTCTCCAGTTTGTCTCCAGCATGCTGCTTAGCTCCTTCCTTTGTCCTCTTGGTGAAGATGTGGATGAGGTGGCCATGGTGCCAGACTGCCTTGTAAGCCACCGTTTGGGCTTGCGAAGCTGTAAACGTCCATCACCAAGAAGCCAAACACATCTCCAAAACCTTACTGCCTGGAGGTGGTTCACGGTGTGGGTTATCCAGAGGAGGAGGAAGATAGATGACTAATTACAGGAATATGCGAGATGGATCCTATGGTGGCTTCTGCTATAGACCTCCAATTCTAGGAAAATTCTCAGAGTACACAAGAACAGGCAGCAGAAAACAAAGCATGAGGTATCTCTGCCCAATACCACCCTTGTTTAAGTCCCTGTTACGGATTCAAACTGCACTAAAAGGCACCTGGCCACGTGTTGGTGGCACTAGCTGATTCACCGCAGTACGCATCAGCTCCATCTGCAGTGGACATCCCCCCCACCTTGTGCAGAGCAAGCTGCCGGGCCCCCCTGCAGATCTCAGCCCTGGCTCTTTGCACACTCTTAACGAGCTGTAGGAATGCACTGAGTCCCAAGCTGATGGCAATTACCGTCTCCCACCAGGCAATAGAGAGTTTTGCACTAACTGTGAAGGAAATTGCACAGATGTTACAATCCTTTGGCACGGAGCTGGCAGAGACCGAACTACCGGACGACATGTATTCAATCGAGCGCATCCTGGCCCTGCGCACAGAAAAGTACTACCAGCTCAAGGTATGTCTCGTCAGCAGCTCCACCACATGTTTCCAGCCCCTTGTTTGCACAGCAAGATGGGATTTCTGAGGTCTGACTGCCTGTTTGTTTGGTGCCCACTCTTTCTTCCCTCCCATGCATGAGTACATGTTGACAGACAAAATAAAACACAGCTTGACTATTTCTGTATGTTACCCTTACATTTGCCATCCACTCAAGCAGATTACCCTGCCAGCATCCAGCAAACTGTCTCTGCTGCCGCCTCCTTGCTGGCTGCAGAAGTTGGTGTCTGTAGCGTGCTCCTCCCGTGGGCTTTGCATGCCTTGCTGGCAGGAGGGCAGGTGGGAGGCTTCGTCGCTTGTGGGTTTGTGGCCCTGATGAGTTCCCTCCACTTCACCCCCACGGCTGGAGGAAGCTGCACGCAAAGATCATCAGCGGGTCTTGGAGGGGTGGCTTGTCCCCACGTCCCTCTGCTTGATGTGGCTTCCCCCGAGGGGACTTCAGGGAACTGTGCTGGAGAGCATCCAAGGTGAAGATTTCTTGTGAGCGTGCGGTACAGAGCATTTGTGATGTGATCCCTGTCTTCCTGTGAGCCTTCATGCTTCAGCTTAAACAGCGTTTGTGTCTTTAATGTGTTAAGATTTTTTTTTTTCAACTATTTGTGATTGTGATTACCATTGTTACAGGAGTTAGTGGATGCTTTAGTGCAGCCGGCTGCTGCTATGTCAAGCTGTTGTCTTTGCTGCTCCTGCACAGGCATGTCCTCAAACCCTCACTTCAGAAACGATAGCCGTGCTGTGCGGCTGAAGAATGAGCTCCTTTGCTTTGTGACAGGATTCATTTACATAAGTCAAAGAAGTGTATCTATTTTCATTTATAATCATTTATCATTCACGTGACAGTGAGTTCCCAGAAGGCTGCCTGCACAAAATAGGCAAAATGACATCCAAAGTGTGCTGCGTGTAGGCATAAATGCATGTGCATATGTATAGAAAGTATCATTGTAGATACTGCCAATAGTCTTTTATTTCTTCTTTGACAATGAAGAGAGCTGTAGTATAGAACAGCAGCTACATACATTGCAATAAGACTCACTGACTTAAACTTCATGCTTAGGACTACAGCCAAAGTATAGGGGGCAAATATCAGTTATACAATGTAGTGCTGTATATAAACCAGTCAGTAACACACACTTTCCTGTGTGGGGAAATAAAAGACATCATGTGTTTTCATTTGCATATAAAGCACAGCAGCGCTCAGTACAAGGCATCTGTTGCTTTTAATGCCTTGTCTATTAATTTCAAATATCAAAACCACTCATTGGCTTTTGACTGAAATGGAGTCTGTTGGCTTTTTTCTTTTGTTCCTTCTAACACTGTGAAAGATGAAAGCAGATGAGAAACTGTGCACAGATTGTGGTGACAGCAAGACATGGGATCCTTGTCTCTCTCATGACAACCCCAGGATTGGTACAGCTGATTCCTGAATTCAGATAATGAGTCGATCAGAATAATTTATGTAGCTGTAATACTGAACAGAAGCTGGTTGCACACACATTGAAAATATGACAGAAATTAATTAAACAGAGTAACTAAGAAATTAACCTCTTTGATATACTGAATGGCTAAAAATCGAGTTAACACCTGTTTGACAGTCAGGCTACTTTGTCATACGTATAATGAAAGGCTTTGGATCAAAAGGGGAATGCAGGGCTCTGGAGAGTGAGATGTAAGACCATGAAATAGCGGGCACCTGAGGTCTAAAGCATGCTGCGTAATTCCTCTTTCCTTTTGAGTCTCCTGGATGTGGTGATATCAAAAGGAGATGGGGGTTTCACCTTGCGGTCATCTTCCGTGGTGTTTGAGTGATAGGGATGCAAACGGGCAGCAGACACTTTGTGTGTGGGAGTAGAGAAGCTCCTGCAGCTGTGTCCTTCTGCTCCTGGGCTGCTGCCCTGAAGATGCTGTTATGTTTAGGTTGCTGTGAGCTGTCTGGGGCAGGCAGACATTTAAGCAAGTCTGTGCTTTCTGAACCTTCTCCCTAAAGTCATTTTGCCATTGGTTCCCTTGCAATAGGAATCTGGCCATCTCCTAGGATGGGCTCTTACTCCTCCTGGAGTTGGCTCTCCAGTGGAGCTGTGCACAGGTCTCTTCTTCAGGGCTTCTTCCAGCTCGGTTCATCAGCCACATCTGTTTTCTCCTTCCTTTCCGCCTCTGTGTTTGGTCTCTTTTTTCTGAAAATAATTAAATACACCTGTTTACCCACAGCACAAAGCACCTCAGCTGATGATAATGAACACACCAAGGGTTTAAATTTTCCTTAAGTGGAGATTATGTTGAAAGTGCTGACTTAGTAAGTGGTGCCACATGGTCTCAGTCACAGCTTTGTCCCACTATGGGTTGTTCTCCCTACAACCTCCTGTGCTGACCTTGATGGAGAAGCACAGTCTCCAAGCTGCAGAAATAATTCCTTGAATACATGAACTTGTAGATAGATATCTAACACAAACCCACCTGCTCACCAAGAGAGACCTTTGGTAGTGCTGTCCTCCTGAATCATTTTGTGGTGTGACATATTCATGTGTGCCTGTTTCCACCCAGTCTGGTGACTAGTCCATGGTTCAGCCTCCTCCAGCGCCTGGGGCTAACCCCACATCAAAGGGGCTAAAACATCTGCTGGGAGTCCTTTGGTCTGATGGTTCTTCATTTCAGGGAAGCCAAGGCAGGGGAAACACGAAATGGCTTATCCTTACCTCACAAAAAGTAGCCTGAATCAGAAATGTTTTGCGTTATACAGGAAGATATTACAGCAGTCACAAAAGAGGGAAACTTGCTTTTGAGCAGTTTTGAAGAGCCTGGCTCTGGGGAATGCAGTCAGGACCAACACCACGAGAGGCCTGGGGACTGGGAGACTGTGAATAGGTGAGTGCACTATGTTCCTAATTTGCTTGATTTTTGAGTGGAAACCAGTTATTTACGTGTAGATGTGTTGTTTAGGTCATTTATCAAACAGGTAAGGACAAAGATACCAGAGTTTTGCTCCAGACCCTTCAAGTTGCTGGGTGACTTCTGTCAAACAACTTTGACCTGCTCTGATTTTTTTTTCCCCAACTGATACATTGAGGTTGTGGAGCAGATGCAGAGTCAGAATCATAGAATCATAGAATGCTTTGGGTTGCAAGGGACCTTTAGAGGTCATCTAGCCCAGCCCCCCTACAGTGAGCATCTTTAACTAGAGCAGGTTGCTCAGAGCCCCATCCAACCTGACCTTAACTGTTTCTAGGGATGGGACCTCCACTATCTCTCTGGGCAACCTGTTCCAGTGTTTCACCATCCTCATTGTAAAAAATGTCTTCCTTATATCCAGTCTAAATCTACCCTCCTTTAGTTAAAACAATTACTCCTTGTCCTGTCACAACAGGCCCTGCTAAAAAGATTGTCCCCATCTTTGCTATAGGCCCCCTTTAAGTACTGAAAAGGCCACAAGAAGGTCTCCCCGCAGCCTTCTCTTCTCCAAGCTTAACAACCCCAACTCTCTCAGCCTGTCCTTGTAGGAGAGGTGCTCCAGCCCTCGGATCATTTTTTGTGGCCCTCTTCTGGACCCGCTCCAAGAGTTCTGTGTCCTTCTTGTGCTGAGGGCTCCAGAGCCGGATGCAGTACTCCAGGTGAGGTCTCACCAGAGCAGGGTAGAGGGGCAGAATCACCTCCCTTGACCTGCTGGCCGTGCTTCTTTTGATGCAGCCCAGGATATGGTTGGCCTTCTGGGCTGCAAGTGCGTGTTGTTGGCTCATGTCCGGCTTTTCATCCACCATACCCCCAAGTCCTTCTCCACAGGACTGCTCTCAATCNTCCCAAATATTATTCAGATAAATGGAGAGGGAAACAACTGCTTCACACAGGTGCTGTCATCTGCAGTGATGATTTCATTAAAATTCTCTCTGAGATCTTCACACATCCATTCACCTCTCCTGAGAGCTTGGGTCCAGAAGACCTGAATAGGTGATCTCTAGGTCTTGTCCATCTCTACTTGTTGTCTGTTTGCAAATTGTTCCAATCCTGTCATTTTTCTGTGCTCAAGGTTACTTCGTCAGCTGCATGAGATGGAGACTGCTTTTGATGGCTTCTGGGAAAAACATCAGTTAAAAATGGAGCAATATTTACAACTGTGGAAGTTTGAGCAAAGTTTTCAAGAGGTATGATCAGATGCACTTCTCTTGGCAGAAGGAAGAGTTGGAGACGAAAAGGAAGTGAGAGGAGTTTTTATGCTTGTTATTTGGAGACTGTTTAATTTATGCTGCTGTTCCTTGACTCTGGCAAGGCTAGCTAGCCTGGGGAGACCACTGTGCTTCCTCATTCAGAGCTAATTTAGGTATCACTGCCCTGCAGTCGCATGGATTTTGCTGATAGAAGCATCTTTGAATTTAGAAATTAGTTCTTGGACGCTAGTTTTATTATTAGATTTAGCAGTCTTAGCTAAAGCGTGATTAATTTTGGTCTGAGAATGATTTTCTGCCTGTGCTTTGTATCCTTTTGCAGCAGTCTTGTTCTTTGTGTCTAGGTCAAGAATGCCATTGAATTTTTAATGGGTCAGCAAGCGGAGCTGCCTGACACGGGCGACAGTGTCCCCCAAGTAAAACAGAGGCTCAAGGACTTGGGTCATTTTGATGGCATGGCTCAGGTGAGATAATATTTCTCAGAAAGAGGCACTAATGAAACACAAGAGACACATTCTATATTTGTAGTAGGAGGTGTTTTCTGAAATCACCTGGTTCTGGTGTAATTCGTTGGTAAGTGGCTGCACAAAAGGATTGATTTCATGTCTTTGCTCTGCGCAGCAATGCTGTGATCACTCTGAAAGCCAGGAACAGCATATTTAATTATCATAGTTAAAATAAATTGCTGAGCCACCATGAAAATCCAGAACAGATAAATGTCTGAACATAGGGGAGGCGTGGGAGTTAATGAGCTGGAAGAAGAATTATTTATATGTTAAGTGCTTTAGCAGTGCTAATAGGCAGAGACTTGTTACCAGGCACATGGAGAGGCAAAAAAGTTGCTATCTTGACGTGTCTGTGATTTGAACAACATATGGGTGAAGACTAAGAGATGTAGGGGAAAGAAGAGTGAAGAGAGATGATTTACAGGAGCTCAGCTGAGGATGTGACTTCATTAAAGGGATATGTTTGGCAAGTGGGCCAGGGTCAGTGGAGAAATCCTGAGGGATCTGGACACAAACCCCACAGGCTTCTTTGAAAAGAAGAGTCCTAGGGGAAAGGTCAAAGGCTTTTTGGCCGTTTGGAAGAAATGTTTGTGGAGAGAGGGGGGAGGAACAGAAGGCCAGGCAGACGGGGTGCAACAGGGAAGCAGTCCCAGCAGAAAGCCAACCTTGGAGAAGATGTGAGCATTACACTGACCAATATGTGCAGGCAAGATAGCATGTTCTTTACATCAAGCTTTGCTGCAAAGAGCCTAGTTTATTTTCACCATAAACCTTAACTGCTCGAATTCCTTTTCATGCTTATGAGCATAGTGTGCCTGAACTGTACATCAGCTGTGGTTTTTTTAGAGTGCAGTTCCTGGAGATGGCAGCAATACCTTGTCAGCAGCCATTCACAGCATTGCTACTTTGGTGAAATGCTGTTTTGTTCTTCATCATCCTTTTGGATAGCAAAAATTATTTCTCCCAGATGATGGGTGCCATTTTATCCTGCGTAAGCCACCCATTCTGGCTACTCCTAACGGCAGTCATGTCCACGTGTACCTGAAATCCTGTAAGACAAGAAAGTGCATGTTGTTACATGTAGGTATTTTGGCATTATTTCAGTAAGTGTGCAATGTATTCTCTTCCTTTCACTGAAGGATCTGATAGGGAAGGCTCAGGTGGTGATACTACACGGACACCAGCTAGCAGCAAATCATCACTACGCACTCAACTTAATTTGTCAGCAATGCAACGAGCTAAGGCACCATTCTGATGTCTTGTCTGATGAGATCAAAAGGAAGCAGATGCGGCTGCAGAAGACATTGGATCTTCATACGCGCCTTCAGCAGGTAGAGTTCAGAGACACAGTGCCCTGAGAAGTAGGTGGTTAGCTTCTCTGTGAGGGTAGCCTCTCCACTTCTTACCTGGAAGCATCTAGCATTTGCAGCTTTGCTTCAACAGTTCATGGTAGGAGAGTGTTCCCCAGAGGCTGGAGGAGTGCTTCACCCCTCACTTAGCTGGTTAAGTTAGCAGACAGACATCTGCTGGTGCTGTGAATAGTCAGCAGAAAGGGGTGGGCATCCCCAGGGGACAATTCAGAACACCAAAGTTCAGCTGCTGCTGTTGCTCATGCTTTCCTGGTGCATCCATGTATTAATTGCCTTTTGAGGCTGTCATACCTCAATAGAGGTAAGGCTTTCAGATAAACTCCAGCCTTTTTTGTTAGCGATTTATTAAGAATGAACATAGCTGACTGTAAAATAAGGTGACAGATTGGTAGATAGGCGCAGCTGCTGTGTGCTAGCATGGAAGTGGAGTCATGTGGCTCCAACGCTCTTTGATATCTTAATCAGCATCAAAAATTCATTAAGGGAAATTCATGCTAATTAGGCCAGAAGGCACACGACTGTAATATGCTTGAGGCCATTAAGAGAAGCAGCGAAGTTTGACCCTGTTCCATTTCACTGTTTTGGGGGACTAGGGAACTAATTTTTTTTTCTCTGTATGCTCCACTTCAATATTGCATTAATCTGTGGGGACGCACGATTCCTCAGCAGCCTCTCAGCTGCAGGGCAGTGTCCCCTCCTGGGGTCCTTGCAGCCCTGGTTGGTGCTGGTGGTCTTAGCCCATGGCTTCTGCTGGAGCACACTGTGGTCCTGCTCTCCACGGTCTCCTTTCCCATTCATAGCACTGGAGGTCCTCAGTCGTTCTTGGCTGCAGCATCTTCTCACACCAGTGCACATCACAGTGTGCCAGTGCCAGCTGAACCCCTGCCTGGTGTTCAGCTATTACCTGGGCGTGTCAAATGTACAACTTTAAACTGCAATTTAAAGTCCTTATTTTTTTAAAACGTGAATGCAGTTGCTTTGATCATTTCTCACAGTTCGGGTCTGCGCTGAGCGAGGCATTTATCTCAAGAAATCCTCCTGTCTTGTTGTAAACTCTGTAGTGCCCCCTTCAGCTTCAGAAATAAAGATCTGCTTATCATTTGGTTCAGCTATGCACTAAATAGTGCTGTTGTGTCATTTCTAGCACTGGTTTTATCCAGGTACAAGTGGGAGCACATCTTGGCTGGGTATGTCGAGAACTGCAGTCACCCTCCAGAAAAAATGTGACCTTTCTACTTTC
This sequence comes from Scopus umbretta, assembly GCA_013400535.1. Taxonomy (NCBI): domain Eukaryota; kingdom Metazoa; phylum Chordata; class Aves; order Pelecaniformes; family Scopidae; genus Scopus; species Scopus umbretta. The sequence goes on from VZTL01078766.1 coordinate 9,670, forward strand.
TAATCAGAACGCAACAGCTGCTGAGCTCTTTAGGAATACTAATTATCTCCATGTTGAAAATACAGATCCAGTAAATGGTCTTCCTCATAGGAACTTTGATTTAGTAGGGGTGCCACTGACGGTCTCGCTCCTTGTGTTTGCCCCATGCTGTTACCAGGCTCTGCAGTGCTGTGATGAAGGTGCCTACCTGCTCGCCAACCAGCAGATGGATAAGTGCCAGTCTAAAGAAGGCGCTCAGAAAGCTCTCCAGGACATAGAAAGATTTCTTGAAAGCTCTTCAGCCTACTTAAACTATGATCCCCAAGCCCTACACTACGATTTTGAGTCAGTCTTAACATCTGAATTGAAGGTGAGCAACCCCTCCAGTTCCTTGTTACACAAGGAAAAAGCACGATTGGACTGTGTTGCGGTGTTGTCAGCTTTATAGTCCTCTGTTTTGGGTCAAAGTGCAAAATAATGGTAGTTATTTGATCACGGGAGTCTTTTTCACTCTCTACAGTGCCAGATACAGTCAGTGCAGGTCAAGCTTGAAAATGTTCGAAGCATGTTTGAGAATCGGCAGTCTTGCTTCAAGAAGCTGTTGGATAAACACGTGCGGCCCGTCCAATTAGTAGCCCCTCGTCCAGAAAATCCACCAAGATCAAAATCACCATTATTCTCTCCTAAACATGGTAAAATATTTTAAGTTTATGGTATTTTCAGATTATAATATTGCTTTGAGGCAGGAAGAGTAAGGCTAAGGACATTTTTGAGAAACCAACTAGACCTTTCTGGCTGATACAGAGTTGTTGTATAATGCTAAATGTATATGAGATGATTTACTATCTTTCCAATTTTTGTGTCTAGCTTCCCATACCTGTGTGCAGAATGGGGCTGGCTGCCTGGTATTTATTTTCACTTCCTACTCAGTGAAAAAAGAAAGCTGTAAACAGCACATACTTCCAGTTCTGCTTTACTAGCATCCTACTGGGCTGAAAAATGGTGAATTAGTACTACAGGGAAAAAGGGGAAGGTTTATAAATTTATTAGCATACCTGTTCTCTGTGGCAGTCTCCATAACTATCTGGAGCTGTAACGGACATAAAATTAGACTGATGTTTGCAAAGGAGCTTGGAGAAATGAGGATCTCAAATCCCATGAACAGAAATGAGCTGGATGCTTAAGTCCCTTTGATTCCTTAAGAACGTCTTTGTTAAATCTCAATTGTGGAATAATTAATGCCCATAAAGGCACAAATTCTGGCTGAACTGAGGTCACTGAATGTTCTGCCTTGATTGTGGTAATGGAATGTGGCACGATGTTAGCTTTAAATGATAACATTAAAACTTCCGTCTTTGGCAGCGCTGTATGATCAGAATTAAAAGTATTCCAAAGTAACGTCCATGTATTTTAAACTAGGGACTTGCTAAGTTCTGTGGGATTACTACATTCAGTGATCTGACTGTATAAAGCAATTAAACATTTGTGTTTTAACACAAAATTTTTATGATGAATTAATGAATATTGGTTATGGTGAGTTGTAGCAGGTGTCATGCAAACAGTACAAGTGGCTCTAATTCAGGGAGTGACTAATGTGAAAAAACAAGCTGCTGGAGGGATGGGAATGAAGCTAGATGCTGTGAGGGGAGCTAAGCTGCTCAAAATGCAGGCCAGTGAAGCACATAAATCCCAGATTTCCTTTTCCCCAGGCCGACACCACCTTCACTAAACCACACGGTCATCTGAACCCCTTTCCTCCATCAGGAAAAAAGCTCTGAGTCTTTAAACTAGAGTATTGCCCATTTTACCTGATGCAACAGGAAAGTGTTAAGGAGGAATTACTGAGTTAAAGAGTAGGGGTAAATGGGTGGCCACCTCCGTGGGATGCTGTGAGGCCATCATCAATTGGCTGGACTTATTTCATGCCTTCATGGGTTGCACATTTTTCTAGCAAAGGCCCTCAGTCGCCTGCAAAGCACAGGTATCCTCCATTAATTGTCTTCCTGAAAGAGATGATCAAGTGTGTTGAAATGAGCATAGCCAGCAAGCGGGGAAAGACAAAAGGCTCTTCTTTGGATAGATCATTCCAAGACTGCTTTTTAATAAGGCCTCTGTTTGACACAAAACATCAAAATGCTGCAGGCCTGCTGGCGTGATGTGCAGTGTCAAAAGACGCATGCTGGGCTCCGCTGGGAGTGCTTTGAGATGGATGGTTTCATGGTGTGGATTGAAACCAAACCACCTCTGAGCACATTACTTTTGTCCTCTTTTTCTTTCTTTTGTTTCTCCCCCCCCTTCTTTTTCTGTCTGAGGACAGACGCTTCCTCTTTCATCCTTGCCCTGGATTTGAAGCCTGTCTGAGAAATGTGGTTCTCATTTTGAAACCACTTTTCTGGGGAAAAAAAAGAGTAAACCTATCCTGTCCTGAGCCATGAAACGTGTGAGATGTGCAGAACTGGTATGGTGGGCTGTGGCGGAGCCCGACGGCTGGAGCAAGGTCGCTTTTGCAACAGAGCACTGAGCTGCAGCTGCTGGCCGTCTCCCGTCTAACTTCCTTTCCATGTTCCCTTCCTCCCAGTGGGAGTCTCCCAGTAGGACCACTGGCAAGTCCTCACTTCTTTTAGGTCTTCCCGTCCGTGATGGGTCACACCTCACGCATGCCTCTGATCTGCTCTCCAGCATCCAGATCTCTCTCCTTCCTCATGTGGTGTGTTTACACGTGGAGGTCTAAGGCCTCGTTGGTGTGATAATACGCAATAGCTTTATCTTACAGCAGCCCCCTCTGAAGGTGGGGTGCCTGCTCTCCACGTGGGTTTGCGTTCCTCTGCATCCATTTTTCTCCCTACATCTTCTGCTTCACAAAAGGTGGCTCTTCAGTGTCAGCACCGTTCAAACCATCGATCTAGACACAGCTGCTGTTGCATTCATATGTGCCGTGATACCTTTTTTCACCCTAATGGAAGTTAGGAATGAATTTCGAAAGCAATGCAAATGGAATGGTTCATTAGTCCAGTTTTTTTTTTTTTCTTTACTCTGCTAGCCTCTTTTTTCTGTTTGTAAATAAGGTGAATATTGCACATCAGAATGTGTTTATTTTTGGTCCGTCTCAGAATCTGGTGCAGCCGCTGGGGCTGCAGCCTGGCACGTGGAGCTGTTGCTGAGGCTGGAGCTGGTGCACTGCTAGAGAAATTCATTATTGCCATTCATGTTCGGGGAGAAGGCCCTTTTGGTGAAAAATTGCCATATTGACTATTCAGGAGTAAGAAGTATTTGAAAGATGCCACATAACTCATTGGGGAGATTGATGTTTTATTGTTAAGCTTCCAATTTACCTCTGTAACCCAAAGTATTACAACTTGTAATTATTTACTGACAATATCAATAAATTCTTCCAAGGTGGAGAAACAGTTTATGCCAGCTGAGCATCTTGCCCTACGTTCATAAAAGGACTTTAAAACAGTATCCCAGTAGGTGATGTTCCTTTTGGTAGTTTATTTGATTTTATTGTTTTCTATCATTTGCACAGGCTTCACAGACTTTGTTAGGTTTTGATTACAGTATTCACTTAATGGACATTTTAATTTTCTGATTACTTTTTACTTTATGGCCTTTATGACCATCTGTGTGACTTGTGTTATTTGGTATTAGTATTGTTGCTTGAGATACCCTTTATTTTCTCGGTTTGCTTGTAGTATTAGCTAAATAATTATTCATTCTTATAATGTATCCCATTTTTCTTTGTGACTTACTAGTTTCTGTCTGAACCATGTCCTTCACTATAGGTGTACATTAATAATTATGAGTTTTTTCTACCCAAGGTGTGGATTTTAATTCCAGTTTGAAATTTTCATTTGATCTCTCTCTCCCTGGGAAGAAAACATCAAGAAAAACTCTAAGTTCTCGCAAGGTAAAAATTATTATGAAATCTGAATGAGTTTTATACACTGAAAAACTGAAACCCTTCTAAAAAGTGTTTGTACTTAGACTCTGGATTTGAAGATGCTCTTATTTTGTTTTCCTTTTAATCAAAAAAAAGCAAAACCCCTTTCATATTCATATGATTTAGTTGGATTAGCCCAGCACCTGAAATCTATCTTGGATTATTTTTCCAAGTCACAGATGCCAATTGCCTGTGTGTTATTCCCTGAACGTGTTCTTTGCATAGCAGTGATGCCTATTAGGAAAACTCCCCATCCACAGATATTTCCCCTGTGGAAGCTGTTCTCTGGTCTCTGCACTAATGAATTATTTTACCAGTATTTTCAGATTTTATGTAGCAGAGTAATTTCTGGGAATATTTGACTACCCGTTATACTCTATGCCCTTTTAAAGTTTTGTGTCACAAAGGATTTCTTGAAAGGAAGCGTGTTTCATCCTTCCCCAAGGAGTTCCCATGCCGACATCAGGGGCTGGTCTATCCTGCCTCTGCAGTGACCTCCCTGCAGCTCTTCCCAGTGCATCCTATTTCTCTTCCAGATCGAAGTAATGCATGACTACCAGGAAAAACGGAATTCCTTGCAGTCTTTTATTTCAGACAGTGACGACAACTTAGATATACTAAAAGGGTAAGCCTTCACCCTGTTTACGTCACTCAAAACTATGTTTATTTCTGGCCAGTCCTTGCCCCATCCATGTGTTCCTCCAGCCTGACCTCGGTGTTACCTCTTGCGCTTTTACCTGTTTTATCATCCCGGTGGTGGTTGTTCATGAGACCGCGCTATGTTTTGGGCTAGTTGAACCGCGCTGACTACCTGTGGTTTTTTACAGCCATAAAAATAATATAATTTTTTTTTCCCCTTTATTTTAGCCATGTCATAAATGAGCTTATAGAAACTGAGAGAGTGTACGTAGAGGAACTCTTCACTGTTTTGACGGTGAGTGACTTCTTCGGATCGCTCATTACTGTTCCCCGGTGTACAAAAGGGCACCTGCCACTCTGTCAAACTGAGCAAAAATGTGATGGGGCAGGTTTCTACCAAACTATCAGATCCCAAGCTAGTCGTAAATTTTCAGGTTTTCTCCCTAGCTTTTCTTTGTTGGAGGCATCTGCAGGAACAGTTGGTGTCAGGATGAGCTTTTCGTCTAGAATGAGGGAGAAGCCTTCTGTTTGTACACAAAAGCACTGGTAATTAGTTTTATCAGTGCTTGGAAAAATGTACAAAAAGCCGTTATTTTTAACTGTTCCCTAATTTCTTTTACCTTTTGGAGGCAAAAGAAAGAAGCTTGTGTTTTATCCTTGGGAGGATTCTGTCTCAATACTGTGACGTTCGCGAAGATATAAAGCACATTTGTTTAGAAACCAGATTATCATTTCTTATACTGCCTTTGTAGACACTGCTACTTTATTCCAGCTTAACTCTTGCTGATGGCCAAAACACAGTGACTGTTAAAATGCTCTCCCCCCTAGCATTTCTCTCACCCAGGAGCAAGCAGGATATAAATCTGTTGGACCGCAAGTAGTTACATGCACTGATTGGGTTTTTTTTGTTGAACCATACACTGTATGATAAAGTGGTTGGCAGGTACACAGATTTATTACTGTGCATATCAAATCTAGCTAGAGAAAAATGGACAGATAGACTTAAGTTTTCTGAAGATAGTACTTCCTTTAAAGAGGGAAGCTTGCTTGCAGTCATTAAATATAAATGACTAATTTTCCAGATACTTATCTTCTACTGCATCCTTAATCAACTACAAAATGCCTGCTTAGTATTAGGAATACTGATTCCAACCGTAGTGAGTGAGAGAGATCAATTTGAAAAGCCAAAGAAGATATGCCTTACATACCGAATACATTTTTGCAAACATTTTTGCTACTCGTGTTAAAAGGACCTCAGTTCTGTGCAGCGCACGGTGACTAGTGTGGCCAGCTTGAGCTGTGGCTAATGGCCTTCTTGATGTCTTCTTTGCAGTGACAGTCCTGAGCTCTGGCCATGCCTTCTCCCTACCCTACAGTTGGGATGTTTACCATATCTGGTGAATGTTTTCGCATTGGTGCAGTGATGTGATGTTACTGAGGGGAGTTTTGCATTATTCCCTAGTTCCACCCAACAGTTTGTACTGGAGTGGTGTCCCTTCGAGCTCCTCCCCAGTTTGGGAGGCTGTGATTTCAAGAGGCAGGTGGAGCCACAGAGAACAGAAATCCTGAAGCATCGAGGAGAGCGAGACCCTAGTGCTCAGCAGGTCTTGTACAAGAGCAAAAAGCCCATTGATTTTGGTATTTGATCTCAAGCTGTCTCTGCTTTGTAACAAGTCATTTCGTGCACCGGTTTTCATGAGGTTGTGTGTAACTGCATACCCTGTACAAACACGTTGCCACTCCTGTGTCCCACAGTCATAGCGGCAGAAGTGTTCAACCCAGACAAGTATTCCTCCGGGACCTCTCCCGCAGTCAGGCCATAGCGAGGAGAAAGTGGCTGCTGTTTGCCTTTAGGAATAATGAGCATCTTCACAGTGCTGGCCAGCCCCACGGGAGCCATCCCCTGCTGTACCACAACCCCCATGTGCCCAGGGACTGAAAGACAGGGGTTTAGGGACAAAAATAAGGAACTAAAGGGGATGCTGCGCTTTGAAACAAAGCAGATTGTATTGAAAGTCTGTTCACATCCCTTTTTCATCTGCTTTCGAGGAGATGCCAAGCCAAGGCCATGGCTACTGAGTGATGAGCCCCTTTTGCATCCCTCAGGGCTACAGAGCTGAGATGGATAACCCTGCCATGCTCATCCTCATGCCTCCCATACTGAGGAACAGGAAGGATGTCCTCTTCGGAAACATGCCCGAGATATACGACTTCCACAACAAGTACGATCCTGGGTTTATTTCCCCTTTTTATCAGGCTGATTTCCTATAATGGTTAAATACCCAAGCTGTACCTTGCTCACCACTGCATTTTGTCTCTTCTCCCGTCTCTTGCAGAATTTTCCTGCACAGTCTGGAAGGCTGCCTGGGAGCACCCGAGAGAGTGGGATTTTGTTTCCTAGACAGGGTGGGTGACTCATTTTCACATATAAAGCAGACTTGAAGGCCAATGTTTCTCCTGATTTGTCACACTCTGCAACATCTCAGTTATGTCAGTTGAGTAAGATGCTTCTGATACACAATACCGGCAGCAGGGCAGGGAGCATAGGTGCGTGGCCAGCAGCAGATGGAGGAGGGCAGCAGTCATGACTACACCATGGTCTGCTGTGATTCCCAGCAATGGTTCTTTTATGCAAACTCTGTGACTTTTAGATACTACAGTTAGTGGCAGAGATAAATGCTAATTTAGAGTTTGGGTGTTCACCTTATTTGACTGCCCAGCAGGTTTGCGTGGATGCGTGTGACTTGCTTTTCTTCCCTTACAGCGAGAGGATTTCCAGATGTATGAGAAATACTGCCAGAACAAGCCCCGGTCAGAGTCCCTGTGGAGGCAGTGCTCCGAAAGCACCTTCTTCCAGGTGAGCTGTTTTTTCCTACCAAGGCAGGCATCATCCTGGGACACTTGCTTGTCCTAAACACCCTCCTCAGCACCCCAGTGACTTTGCAGCATATTCTGTCTACTGCTGCATGGAAGCCTTACAAAAGTAGCAGTTGGAGTTTCCTGTACACAAGGAGTTTAAGGCAGATCCGTTCATGGTATTATTTTACATGTTTTTATAGAATTTCTTAAGTTATAGTCACCGTATGATATTTTTACATGAAATCTTCAGTCATCAAACCATACTAGTTATGCTGTTGGAATAACTACTTATAGTTGGTGCAGAACTTACTTGATCTGAATTCTTTGTTTCAGGAATGCCAAAGAAAATTAGAGCACAAACTGGGGTTGGATTCCTATTTGCTAAAACCAGTGCAGCGCCTGACAAAATACCAGTTACTTCTGAAGGTATTTCATTTTCAGCTTTGAAAGGACATCAGGAGATAGATTTGTTTTCCATTTTGGTTTATGTTTCAATAAAAGGTTACCTGTAAATCAGCACCAAGCCTTAGATTACATATTGTTTATCTTGGCCCTCCATACTGACTCTCAGTGAGGATGAAAATGTGCATACCTGAAAAAGGAACAAGTCCTTTTAACAAGCTGTTTTTATGAGGAGAAGGACTGAATCTGTTCAGAGATGCAGAATGACAGAAGCACTTCTAAGAAAACTGAACCAGAGATGATCATAAGAGTATGATGAATGAAATTTATTATATTGATACATCTCTTCTTCTCCTCAGGTTGTTACAGTGCCTGTAATCTTTAATGCATTTATTCTCATGTCCCACATCTGAGGCAGGGCAGTGCTGTTACTCCCACTTTCAGCAGTGGGGTGGTGGCTTCCGAACCCCACCTTCCAGCTTCTTGCGTGAGGGATGAGTTACACAAGAAGCTGTAAGTGGGCAGAGAAGGTCTGAAATGAGAGTAATTTTATATCAGTGGTATAATTCCCAACTCTGTCTTCTGCTTATTGACTTGAAGGCTCTGGATTTTATAAAATCTGTTCCTTGTGCCTGCCAGTCAGAAGACAATCATCTGCTGCAACCTCATTTGAAGGCATATATGACATACTGGCAGCTGATGGAATGCTTGAGCCTTACTTTCCGTTTATTACCAAGCAGACACAACACAAAGAACTCACATGAGTGTGATGCCGCTCTATAACCCCACACCGTCCCTAAGGAAACCCAGAAAAAATGGGCCCTGCTTCAGTGATCCGTTCCACACCTCATACTGACTGTGGTTTAGAGTGAGTTTTTTCTGGTGACATACAAAAAAAGAAACTCAGACAGTGTAGGTTGCTCTTGGGCATTGCAAACTTTGGGTGAGATGGAAAAGTCTGCTTTGTTCAAGTGCAAACACGTGCTCTTCCATTTCTATTTTCAGGAGCTGCTAAAGTACAGCACGAGCTGTGATGGAGTTCAGGAACTTCAAGAAGCTCTGGTTGCAATGTTGGATTTGCTAAAGTCAGTCAATGACTCTATGCATCAGATTTCAATAACAGGATATGATGTGAGTAGACCTGGGTAATGAGAGACCTTGCACAAGGCCAGATGATGCATTGGGAATGGATAGTGTCCCAGAATGTGTGAGCTAAAAACTATGCTAGAACTGCTACAAAGTGAACGGGATGAGGAAGCTCTTACAGGTGACAGTCTTCCATCTGATTTTGGGATTTTGGAAAAAATAGCTGCATCCAAAGGACATGGCAGGTCACATAGTGCCCACACTTGCCACCTTGTGGTTTTCGAGAGTATTTTTCCAGCATGCACCTTAGCTCTCTCATGGCTCACCTTATAATTCACCCGGGGTGTCTTCATAGCGTTTCTTATTCAGCATTTAACTAAATACTCTCTGGGGTTCGTTTTGATCCTTGCCCGTTGAAGTGGTTGTTTTTCTTAGGGCTCCAGAGATGGGTAAGGGGTTGGCTTTCAAAGCTACTGATGCCAGTCGTGGACTCCTTGAGAAGTCCATCCTCTGAGACCTCAGTTCAGGCACAATCTCATCTGCCCTCTCCCAGTGAAGAAGCCAGGGCCCTTGACCTGGACTTCCATAGGAGCTGGAGAGTTTTCCTATTTTCCTGATTCTTCCAGTTACTGACTTGTATCCCTTCACATAGACTAGCTGCAGCCCTGCGTCCGAGACCTCTGCTTCCCTCCTGGCACCATGCCGTTACTCCCAAAAGATCATCTGATCCTTCCAGGAAGACCTATTCTTAGAGTGACGTGCCTTGGAGCAGGGCTGGCCCCATCGCCCATCACTGTTTGGACAGTCCTCTTGCAGTTTAGTTGATGTCTTTTTCTTTCTTTTTTTATATGTCATACTCTGACCAGGGTGACCTGAGCGAACTGGGGAAGGTATTGATGCAAGGATCTTTCAGTGTTTGGACAGGACACCGAAAAGGTCCAACAAAAATGAAGGATCTTGCCAGGTTCAAGCCAATGCAGAGGCATCTCTTCCTGTACGAGAAAGCCTTGGTCTTCTGCAAGAAGCGAGAGGAGCATGGAGACGGATACGACAAAACCTCATCTTACAGTTTTAAGCATTTTTTGAAAGTAAGGACTTTTTAGCTGGGGCCATTGCCATGTATATTGTAAACCACTAACTCTGCAGACCCAGAGACCATTTTTCCTCTAACACAGTGGCTTGTTTTCTGCTCTTAAGAGTTGTAATGCCCCATATGGAAGTGCCAGGCCCATGAAAGGCTGTTGGTTGTAATAAGCCATGAGGACCCCTATAGCTGAAGTGGCAGCTGGGAGAGCCCATGGACTCAGAGTCACATATGTGATGGCATCTGCCAGGGAAGCGGTGCTGTGGGCAAGTCCCAGGGATGAGAACATGCCTTCCCCCTTCCCCTACTCCACTTTCCAGGAGCAGAGGCGAGGGCACGAAACTGGGGAGGCCCTTTGCATCTTTCCCAGCCCACCTGGGAGAGCAAGGGGGCTCCTCATGCCCCTGGTCCTCAGGGAGGTCCCTTGGGCTGGGGCTGTCTGGTGCACAGCCTGGAGGAGCCTGGCTGCCTCTGAGCCCTGTTTCTCTGCCAGGAGGACATGGAGATAACTTTTCTTCCTCTCTCATTGCCTTTCTTCTTTGGCAGGCTCTAACTGCAGCTAAAGGTACAATTATCAGATGAAGAGAGTAGCATATGGCAAAGTATGAGGGACATAAACAACTGTCCCAAGCCTATAAATGCCAACTATTATCAATAAAAATCCCAAAATACTCCTCTAGAAGAGATGTTCTGGCATACTGCATGTGATGAGCACTTCTAACATCAGCATTTTGTCTCAGTACTCTGCCTTGTTTTTCTTGGTAAATAAAAACCCAATATGGGTGTATTTTAGAATGGTAAAAAATGGGCACGTGGAGACAGAGCCTTCAGGCCCAGGTGCTGTAGGTCCCTGATCTCAGTGGGGTCTGGAGAGAGAGAGATGCCACGAGTATTTGGAAAGCCACATAAAAATAGATAAGTCTATTCAGCTCCAGTGCATGTTACAAACCATGTATTAAAACCAAATCCCAGGCCATATGTTTAGGTACCTAAATGTTTTTCCCAAGCAGCATCATTTTCTTTCTGGAGAGCTTGTTTTCCCTGTAGTACTTGTTTTACCATACGTGCTTTTGAAGGAACTGAAGAGGTGGTACGGGGAAAGCCTGCTTGGAGGAGAAAATCTCGTATTCAGGAGTCCAGGCAACGGGGCCAGGGTTTTTCTTTGCCTCAGGAGGGCTCATTTTCCAGTTGTTTGTGTTGCCACACTGAGAGGTTTGGGGTTAGAGAATCCATAGATGCTGCAGGGTTATAGCTGCACACATAACATTTTCAGAATTGCCATCCTGAGGGTGAAATCATGTTTCTGGCGCTTGATATTTGTTTCATTCATGATAATAGCAGGAAATTATTTTTCTTTATAAGAATGTTTCCTAGGGATTCAGAATTGAAGCAAGCTGTTTGGTCAAAGCGTGTAACTGGACGTCTGTGAAACAAATAAAAGAACCCCTCAGGGTAATATTTTACATACTATGTAAAATATCCAGTGGCAAATACCTCTTCAGCTGAGATTCAGTAACTTTGAGGATGCAGGTTCATAACTCACTGCAATGCCAAGTAAATCAGTCTGCCTCTTGCCACCCTGGAAGGTAATGCAGATGAACTCCCTCCCAAAGCTTTACACTAATCCACCTCCGTCTGTGTTGCAGTGAACCAGCAGCTGGGGGACAGTAAATCCTGGTCAGGGGGAGGAAATAGAATTTCAAAATCCACTAAGATGAATGAACAGACCTTAAATATGTCTATTCCTGGCACTTTCCTTCGCATCCTCGTAGTAGATCATCTGTAATTTCTAATACCTTAATGCCTGGGCAGTTTTGTAGGAGCTTCTGTATAAATTGCCATGCCAGAGGAGATGCACAGAACTGGAAATTGCAGAATATGGATATGGCGCTCTCTAGGCTGCCCTTTAAACATCTTTCATAAATTATTTTTTTAAGTTTTCATAAAATCAGAATGGCGCCTGATCTGCCTTTCTGAGGCTTTATGGCACTATCCTGCAGAGGATAAAATAATTAAAATAAAAAA